>JABUQX010125299.1:35000-52500 GCA_015478945.1 Trachelipus rathkii
TATTCATAACAGCAGCTTCTTTGACTTTATTTCCTCTCCCTCCTTGAATAACACTGGATGACAAAATTTGACTTTTTGTCTGTTAAATGAATAAAAATGAGTGTTTCTAAATTTATTATTATAAAATTTAATTGAAGGGAGGGAAACTATTTACAAGGTGATGACCTTACAAGGTCCAGTAATTTCATGGTCTGAATTGAATGTCAATTACAGACGGAACTGTATGTTCGAATTTCCAAATTATTATGTACATAAATAGTGCAAATAATAATGGAATATGAATTAATTTGATTGTGTGTGAAGGATGCTAAAACATAAACCGTTTTTACTAAACTTGGTTTTGCTGGTTTTTCTGATCCTTGTTGGTCCTTGATTGTAGTTGATGAGTCCTATTTAGATCTCACGATAAGAGGATCTGATAATTGGTAAAGCCAGATATGCAATGCGCAGATATGAGCCCAAGATAGGCAATTGCAATCTGCAATTACTCCGAAAATGGCAGATATGCGCCCAAGATAAGCACTTTACGCCCTAAAATAGCAATTAGGCAAGAAATTAATTAATTATGACTAATTAATATTATGATTAATCATGACAAAGTTAATAGACTACTAAGAAATTTAAAAAAAAAACAAAGTGATTAATCGTGATATCTACAATTCCCTTTTTTCGTCGAGTTAAAAATATTGGATTGTTTATGGTCTTCCTAAAGTTATTTAAAGTAATGGTTTACCCATTCGTCCAATTTTATCTGATATTTGTTCTGTATGATTATTTGTAATGTGTCAAAATTTGTCATATCAATTTTCTAAATTCTAACCAATTACGATTACTCAATTAAGGATGGATGCATTCTCTTTTGTTTCAGAAATTTTATAATTCCAAATGCAGATAAATACATTATAGCGAGTTTTGATATCCAAAATTTATTTACTAATGTGCTTTTAAATGAAACACTGAACATTATTCTTAACTCCTTATTCTTTAAAGCAGAGATGGTAACTGGTCTGAATGGATCTAGTTTTGAGAAATCATTAAATATATTAACTAAATATATTATTTCTCAATTTGATGGAATATTTTACAACAAATTGATGTAGTTGCAATGGGTAGTCCATTAGGTCCCGCACTTAGTAATATATTTATATGCCATTTTGAGTCTCTCTGGTTTCATAGTTGCCCTAATGAATTTAGATCAGCTTTTAATAGGAGGTATATTAATGATTCCTTCTTGCTATGTAGATCTAAAGTACATATCGAGATGTTTCTGCATTATTTTAGCACTAAATAACCAAATATTAAATTTACGTTGGAAACTGAGTAAAATAATTCATCGACATTTCTTTACATCCATGTACACAAAGGAAACGGCAAATTCCAGTCTAATTTTTACAGGAATCCTACATTTACCGGATTGACTACTACGCATGATTCTTTCACCCCTCATATTTATAAAGTTAATTTAGTTACAACGATATTTGACAGATAATATAAAATTTCTTCAGCTTCTTTAGATAAATTAGACTATTATAAAGAACTTTTCCTCAAAAACTATCGCAAGTTTTTTCACTGAAAATGATCTTAGAAAAGAGCTCTCTTTAAAATTTCAAAAACAACTTCTGTTCAAGTTAGCTGTATCTAAGGAACCTTTATATCTGAAGGTGCCATTTTTGGGGAGAGTGCGTTACTAAACTGAAAAGAAAGTCAATGGATTATTAAAAATTAATTACCCCATCTTACTCTTAAAACGATTTTTAATAATTATAAAAAATTGGCAATTTTTTCGTCCAAGGAAAGACTTCCTACACCTTTTTCTCATCGGTAAAAAATATATATGATTACGGAGACTGTGATGCCGAATATATTGCTAAGACTACTCGAAGTTTTACAACCCGCATTGCTGAGCACAAAGGGGTTTCCTTTAGAACTTTGTACCAATTACCTCATCCACTCTACTCGGCTATTAATTTTCATTCTCTTCGGTGAAATTACCCAATAAAGGATTCAAATTTTAAAATTTTATATTTTGAACATGAGCCAAACCTCCATTAGCTAAAACCTTTTATATATGGCGCTACAAACACAAGTTATGGGAGCTTTGCATTCTGGTAATATAATTTTGAAGTGAGATTTCGCCATATGATAGTACTTTTCCTTATATGCTATATTTCATATACTGTACTTATTTATTTATTTGTATGTTATATTTTTATTTTTCCTTTATTTGTTTTCATTTTTATATTGTTATTTTAATTATTGTTGTTATTTTTGTTCATTCCACTTTTAGCCTTGAGAATAGATAGATAGATAGATAGATAGATAGATAGATAGATAGATAGATAGATAGATAGATAGATTAGATTCAGATAAGATAAGATAGATAGATAGCTAGATAGATAGAAAGGTACTTTCTGAGAATAGATAGATAGATAGATAGATAGATAGATAGATAGATAGATAGATAGATAGATAGATAGATAGATAGATAGATAGATAGATAGATAGATAGATAGATAGATAGAATAGATAGACTCTAGAGTAAGATACGATATAGAAACTTTAGACTTTAATAGATAAGATAGATAGATCAGATAGGATAGATAGATAGATAGATGAGATAGATAGATAAGATAGATAGATAGAATAGATATTTATTTCTCGATAGATAGGATTAGATAGATAGATAGACTAGATAGATAGATAGATAGATTTGGCTTTAGATAGCTCGATAATTGATAAGACTCAATAGCATTAATAGATAGATAGGATAGATAGATAGATAGGATAGATAGATAGATACGACTTGAATAAATATATACGAGTAGCATATAGTGATAGATAAATAAAGATGAATTAAATAGACTAGATAGATAGATAGATAGATAGATAGATAGATAGATAGATAGATAGATAGATAGATAGATAGATAGATAGATAGATAGATAGATAGATAGATATCATATTGCAAACTTGCCTTTAAAATAACAAAAGACGCAAATTTTTTGTCATGGAATTTCTTCAGCAAAGTTATTAGAAATAGAGTTTAAAGAAAACCACAACGCAATGTTTGTTGCAATAAAACTTCCCCAAATTTCTCTTGTAAATGGGTGCAGGATTTTCATCCAGTTTGGAAACGGTTTTGGAATCGATCCAGTTATTTGAAGATATTCTTCAGCTACGATGTCTGATATATCAAACTCATCCTTTATATGTTTTTCCATTCTTCCTACATTTAATATGATATCACACCTCTGATTTTTAACTTCTTTGAAAACTCCAGTCCAAGTTCCATTGGGTAATTTTCCTCCAAATAATTCTAAGTATTTTAAACTATATTTATAGTTTAGTTTTTTTCCAATAATATCAAAAGTATCAAGGTTAGAGCCTTTACATGCTCTTGTAGTATCAAAAGTATATATATAGGGATAGTTTCCGAGACATTTAGAGCAGGCTATAATTTCTTTACAATTGAAATTCTTCGTTCTATCGTGTAATAAAACTGAAATGTTTCTGGGCTTTATCCACAATCCTAAATTAATTTTCCATTTGAAGGAGTTTTTTAAATCTTTTTTGAAAGGATACAAGGAATATGTTTTAAGAACTGGAATCTGTTTTTTGAGGGAAATCTCTGCAATGAAAATGTGTTTCGACCTCTGAATGACGGTTTCAAAAACAGAAGAATTAAGTTCTAATTTCGAATTTAATGATAAGAGAAATAATTTATTAGGACGCCATTTGTAGTCGTAAGAAAGATTTGAAAAAAATCAATGAAAAAATTGCATTTCTGCGTATATACTTAAATATACAAAGACGTTAATTCATAACACTAATTAACATGCAATTTATTATAAATATTATGATTCAAAACCTTCTTACTTGATTATTAAATTGTTGTATAAAAGATGATAACTTAATTATAAATAGAACTTGCGAAATATGTAGAATATGAAATATATAATCTCAATATCAAATAAGTATATACCAAGTTTGTTCAATTATACGAATATCTTTTAACTAACTCTAAAATAAGTAATTAATATTATCATTCACGCAAGGACTTATCATACTAAATAGATAATAATCGTACTATATAACCTCATCACATAAAGCCTCCTGGTCCTATTGATTAACAGTCTCCGAAATTTGGATATATTTTTAATATTATACTTAGTGTTTGGAGAATTTAAGAACTTCCAGAAATCGTTACTAATGAATACATCAAAATATAAAATGAAAATTTACCCCAGAAATAGAGATTTTTCCATAATCACCCAAATTTATTTAATAATATTTACATTTTTATTTATAATATATTTTAATTTATTTAATTTATAGTAAGAGTAATACTTTGATTTAAGAATAATAAATGGACATATACCATAAATTTAAATAAAAATTTTTTTTAATGAATATATATTATACTAAACTATATATAAAATTATTATTTTATATAAATCTTAATATCATAAAATAATAATTTTAAGAATATTAACAGGTTGGTTCCAAGGTGAATTAACTTCTTGAAATTAATCTTTAAAGACTTTAAGCTCACTTTATGCGATCACGAGCAGGCCGAGAAACCACGAGGGTATAAGTGTGGGCGGCCAAAACTTGCCACTAATTATAGATTATCTACGAACGCAGAGGTAGAAGAGAGGATTATATAAGTAAAATCATAGTTATAAAATTTTTATAATCAAAATCGGTGAGATAAAATACAAGATTCCTTCTGGCAGTTAGAAGGCAAAATATAAAGTAGCTATAGTAGCAATAATTGTTATGCTTAATATATTCACAAGCAATAATTATATATATAATATTATATATTATATATATATATATATATTATATATATATATTTTATATAGTATATATATATATATTATATAAATATAATATATAATATATATTACTTAATATATATAATAATATTATAATATATATATTTATATTATATATATTATATATATATATTATTATTAATATATTAATATATATTAAATATAAATATTATATATATATATATATATTATATATATTATATATATAATATATTATAAATATTATATATATAATAATATATATAATAATATACTAATATATATATATATATATATATATATATAAATTATAACTATAAATATATATATTATTAATATTATATATATAATATATAATATATGTTATTATATAAATAATTATATATATATAATATATAATATTTATTAAATATATATATTATTATTAATAATACATATATATATATATTATATATATATTATATATATATATCATATATATTATATATATATAATTTATATATATTAATTAATTATATTAATATATTATATTAATTAAATATATATATTAAGTATTATATATATATATATAAATATTAATTTAATATATATATATTATATTAATATAATTTTTACAGAAGATTAAAACATCTACAACCACCACTCACGGGCTAAGCCCTAATCTAGGAAGGGGGTGTCTCCGATTATCAGTCCGGCAGTAGTCGGCAGGCCTAAAGGGATGAGAATTGCTCAACATTCTCTTACCACTCTCGACCAGTTGAATCAAATTACTGGGACGCCTCACTATGTTTGGTGGAGTGCTTCTAAAACACTGGGCGACAGGGAGAGAGCGAGCCTACCGGGTCCTTTCTTTCTGCTTGTCACTATCCTCCTGAGAGGGTTCGCACATTATCTAATTCCTTAAATAAAAGAATAGTACATAGATTATACCTTCTAGAGGAGAATATTGGGCTCTCAAAAAGTACAATGAAAATACGAAGGTTATATTTGATGAGCCTATTAATTGTGAATAAGAAGTAATTTACTATAGTATTCTTAATTAGAAGTAGGGTCGAAAACCCTACTTAAGAGAAAAATTGTATTAAAGACTCGAGGAACTGTATATATGTGACGAGTGAGTTCTGAGTTAAACTCACATATATGCGCCGTGAGTAGTAAAATATTCTTTACTAAGTATATATTAGCTCTGGGTTTATAAGAAGTTTCCCGGACCAGAAGAAATAATATAAGAAAATGTCTAGGATTACAATCATGACAGGTAGTGAAACCCTTTCTGGGAGTTATTTTTATATTGATTTATATATATATAATATATATATATAATATATATATAAATAATATTATATATAATATATAAATATTATATATTAATTAATTATATATATATATATTAATATATATCATATTATATAATTATATATATAATATATTATATATATATATAATACTATTAATTATTATATTATATATTATTTATTAATAATTTAATATATTAATATCATTATATATAAAAAATATATATATATATTATATATATTTATATTTTATATTATATATATAATATATTTAATATATATAATTATATATAAATATATATATATAATATAATATAATATATATATATTTATATATAGTATATATAATATATTCATATACTTATAGAGTAATAGACCCTATCTGATAGTCTACTCTCTATCACCTCTCATAGAGTGACTACAGATAACTATAAATACACATATATATTATATATATATATATATATATATTAATATTATAAACCACTATATATATATATACTACATACAACACACAATACATACAAATCACATACACTAACACAACACTACGACTAACACACTAACACACACCGTAACACATCACAACTCATGTTAGACTGGCCAAAGCGATTACGAGCGTAAGATTTTTTTATATCTTGTATTATTATATCCATATATTATTTTTAGGCCAAATGAGCAGTACCAAATAACGTTACACTAATGAATTAGCTGCCTATACTATATATATATATATAATATCTTTTTCAATTTCAATAATGATTTAATAGATTATTTATTTTTTTTTTTATTAAAATCTATTAATGTTAATGAGTTTTTAGTCTCACCTGAGAAAATTGTATCGAAAAAGAACGAATAATCATCGTCATTATGTGAGCAGTAGTCAGCGAAGGATTCCCGGATTTACTAGATATTCACGGATATAATTCAGTTAAGTCCGTCTTGAGATAATTCCAGAGTCCTAAGATTACAGGATTTCTTCGTATACCAAAAGATCTTCTTTGAGCATCTCTGCGTATGTTCGAATCAAAGAGTTTTGAACATATTTTCACACACACGGGAGTTACGGAAATTCGGATTCGAATCACCGAGTTGATATGTGTTGTCTTTGGCACGATGAGGAGTCAGAACTATTTGGTACAATCATATCGAAATCATGGCAGTGAGTTACAAGTAAGGTGTACGTACCTGCAGCTGAGTCACACTATCCCTTGGTTTTTGTTTTTCTCTTATATGATTGTTGACGATGGCGGAGGAGAGAGGAGGAAGTTATCATCTCACAAGGTTAAATAACACTATAAATATCACTATTTAAATCCATAATCCATTATGAAATATATATATTTGCATCAACCATTATATTATTGTTTTGAGACACACTAGAGAGTTGTAATCTTGATAACATTATGTATAGTCCCGCGAATTCACACACTGATTGAGCAAGGTTTGATTCTCATACTTTATTAAAAAAACTGGCTAATGCGTGGAACCTGCACCAGAATTATGATTACAATAACAGTGGGAGAATATATTAACACATGTTGTTACCTTCATCGGAAACTTGGACAGGTAAACTAAACTATAAACTTTGGTTTCACAAATTGAGACGAATAGGTTAAAAAAAATATTGATATTGTAATTAAGATTAATAATAAGAGAAGGCATCAATTTATTGAAAGAGCCCTTATATAAATCTTATATTTTTATATTCAATTAATCAGTGCAAGTCTTATCGGTTAAATAAAAGTTTATTATAAAAAAGGCTAAAGCTTATTATTTAAAGTATTAACAATTCAATATTATTATAGGCAGATTTTAAAAGCTTAATAGTAAATCAATTACAGCCTACTAGACATAAACATATTTTATACATTAATTGTATTTTCTGTTACCTATTAAATGAAAATTATGTGATAATCTGTATAAGCATAAAGGTGCTTGTTACCATTTAAATAAAAATAAATTAAAAAAGAGCTCCATCACGTACTCTACTGGAGTTTTATTTACTTTTAGACACAACTTCCTATCTTAATTTATACATATTGGTTACATAGATTGTAATTATGATGTTATCTTTGAATTTAATCAGATCGATTTCGGACCCGCTATCTAAAATGTAAAATTTTTTATTGGTCGTTTCCCTCTGTTAAGGCAATCTATGTTTGAATGAAGTCGTCACTGATATAAGAGATCAACAGCATATTTAACTTATACAGTCAACATGCTATACTTTTAATTCCATTTACAAGCTTATATTTCCATATTAGATTGGATCAAATTATTAGTTAAAATATTCAGCTGGTGAAACCTTTTCATCATGCTCATCACTAATTGGGCCAAGTTGTAGGGGGGAAAGAAGTACCACAGATGCGAAGTCCCAATTAAATAGTGTAGTTTTTAAAATAAACATATTGCAAACCTTATCTAACGAAAGCTAAAATTCAACATAACCATTTAATCACGTGACAAGATATTATCATAGTTTTTTATTCAAACATTTCTCATTAATTCCAAGGACCTGATGCACACTTTATTAATGAATAATGCTAGCCAGGCCGCTTTTTATCCTTTCTGCAGTTTCCCTTTCGAACTCTCTTATCCATCCGGAAGACTGCTTTTAATTTAATGGAGGGAGCTATTAAAAACTCCTTCATTTAATATCTTAGGCTCCTACCATTGGATAATGGTGTTGAATTTTGTTTCTGAGATGGTGGGTACCGGTAAGTAATGCCATTTCATAACCTTGCGTTTTGTAGCCCGGGGTTATGGTAGAGAGAGCTTTTTGCTACCACACCTCATATTTTTCAGTATTTCACAAAATCTCAAGTTTGGTATGTGACACACTATAAATTTAGAGGTGGTAAAAGAAAAGGGACAAACTGCGGATTCACAAGTGGTTTATGTGATATGTTTTTTGTCCAGAATTGAAATCATGTCTTTGAGGCCCCACTATAATATTATTCCTGAGAGAGAAATTAACTTGAATAGTAGAATTTTTTAATAGAGGAACGAAGCGAAGTGCTACTATCCTATTTTCACAATGAGAGTGAATTTGCAAGACAGAAAGAAAATCCTTATCGATCAATTTAAAATCACTGTTATACGCATTGAAATAAATCAAATAAATGCCTATGTTATGAGGAAGTCTCTAATTCCGTATTTTCTATGTACAGATGTTCCTCCGCCTATCCACATTACTGCTGCCGAGTATTTCTATATGTATGTGTGAGTACATATTCCTACCTAGTCATTAATAGGTACGCAAACTCCCATTAACTTCGTACGGTGTGCCCTTTGTATTTGTAAAGAATATTAGACTGCTGTTAATCATGGTAATCAACCCCGAAAACGTCAAAACTATATAAGGGGAGGAGACACGCGAGCGAGCGCCCCACCTACAGGGGTCTGTCCTACCTATACGAAAAAAATATATGAAACCTTTTCGTTCTCCTCCCGTAAATATGTCGAAATGTGTTGGCTTTGTGGCAGTTGTTTGAAATTTTTTGTAATCAAATTGTGTCCCTAGATCTGTTCTGATTTTGAGGAATAATTAATTTTTATAAACTGTTATTTAATGTGTTTATTGAAGCAATTATAACTACACAAAACTAACAACACAACCATTTTCACAGCGAAATATAAATGGCCATAATGGTAGTAATAAAAAGCTATAAGATATTTTATATATTTAAATAGATAAAATATATATATAACGTAACTTTTAATATAGACTTATATCTATTTAATAAACTACTAACATAGCTTATTATAGAGAATACAACGCTAGGTCCCTTTGCACTTGCTCCTAAATTATGAAAATATTTGAATTTAAATCTTGGATGACTGCAATGAGTTTGTTAGCTGTTAAAAGTCGTTTTTTTTTGATTTATTTATTATTATTTAAATAAATAAATAAATATATTTGTGAAGAATTTTGATCGTATATTTATTTATTAAATAATTTATATTATAATTTAAATAAATATTTCTAAATTTAATTAACTCCAATGAAAAGTATCTATATGGATTCCGTCGAGTGATTGCGAGATGTTTGATTATAAAGACTACTACGCGCGGTGAACGGAATGACGGATATGATTATGATTGGTTAACATTATAGGCCACATATTAATATATTTATACGCGTGGACGTTAACGAAAAAATGTCACCAATAAATATATTAAATTATATCATATAAAAAAATATACAATAAAAAAATCAACCAAAATTTGATATATTTATATTTTTTAAAAAAATCAAAAAAAATCTAATATCCCACATAGAATAATGCCATCTACTACTGCAATTAGTATGTATTGTTATAATAATATATATATATTAATTAGTAAAGGGAATTTTAATACCTTTACAAATAATAGATATATATATAGTGATATATTGCGGCTGTGATAATTATAAACTGCACCCCACCAAACCTCTTATCCCAAAAGAAATTTCACTTGTTGAATAGTGTAGTGACTATAGATGAGCTATATATATAATTATAATATACTTTTTGACACTATGATATTTAGAAATTCAAATATAGGGATAAAATTTTATCACCACTAAAACTACATATTATTTTATTATTATCTTAATGCCTTTCGGCTTTTTAAGCCTTATTTTTAAATGCCTTTATTCTGCCTTTTATTTTATCTGCTTTATTTTTATTTAATCTGAGCCTTTTTCTGCCTTTTCTGCTATGAGAGTCCTGTTTCTCCTTTCAATCTTTCATCATATATTAGCATAGCATTGCTAAATACTCTCTCACTTAGGAAAACTTAGTGTATATAATCTATGTTTTTTTAGCAAGAGTTATTACTTAATCGTAGGGGTAAAACATTTGCTTAACTTTCCACACTATATAATGCATGATAGGAATAATTCATTATTAAGTATCTTGATCGTTATTTTTATTGGTGATAATAAGTTTTTCAATCATTTGCACTGCATCTTCTTGGTAATTATTATAAGCGTGCGTTTCTTTTCAAACACTACTATATAGGACTGTAGAATTCTTGACCAAGTGAATCTATGTTTATAATGGATTTACTTAGTAGTAAAAGGTGTTGGTTCTATAGATTTCGTTTTTTCCTATTTTAATGAGTGAGCGATTAATAGTGTTTCTGATATAATGAAAGTATTGGTTATTAAATCTGCAACACAAAGTGACGATTTAAAACGTTAATAAATATATTGTTAATAAAAAAAATTGCTTTTAATATAAACGGGGATACTAAGAGTTTGCAAAAATAGTATTAGAAAGATCATTTAATTCCTTACATCACCAGAACCAAAGCATTTTTCTAATAGGCTTTTAAGTTTTTTATTACAACTAACTTTCAAACCCGTATCCATCATTTTCTAATTTTGAGAGTAATGGTTCAAAATGCTTTACCTTATGCGTTGAGTATTAAAATGGTATTATCACATAATTATCTGGAAAAGATTCAGAAGCTGTAGATGGCGCTGATTTTTTTTAGGCATATCCCATAATCTTTATGTGATCACTGTTGACTCAAATTAATATGAAATTCTATATCATACTGTGAGATCCATATTAGTAGTTACATCATTCATAAACAGTTTATAGTCGAGTCCCATTTTTAATCTCATTTTAAGCGTTCAGTAATTTCCATCTTTAAGTATTTTTTTTATTAATAAAAATTCTTTATCAAAATCTCGACTATAAATATCCGCGCAATAACATTCCGCAGAGTGGATGCTCCGCGAATGCGGATGCGGATTCTTTAATAATGTGACTTGGATGCTCCGCAGGATGTGGATGTTACCTACATCACTATATATATATATAATATATATATATATATATATATATATATTAAATAATATTATTATATATATATATATATAATATACTATATATATATATATATATATATATATATATATTAATAATATATATATTATATATTATTATATATTATAATATTAATATATTTTTATATATATTATATATATATATATATATAAATATATTAAATATATATATATTTATATTATATATATTCATATATAAGTATATAAATATATATATATATATTTATATATAATAATTTATAATATATATAAAATAATTATTAATAATATATAATATATCATTAATATATATATATATATTATATTATATTAATTTTAATATATTAATATATATATATTATATAAATATTATATATATTCAATTAATATATATAATATATATATATATATAATATATATATATATATATAATATGAGGTAATACAAATATTTTGTAGATTGTGATCAGATTCATTTTTAATGCAGTTAAAGTAACATAATAATATTTTTAATTCAAGTTACATAAGTACTAGTACATTAGTACTAACTAGAATTAGTATAGAGTAAACATATTAACAAGAGTACAAGTTATACATTCTATGAAATTTAATTTGTTAATCAGTACAATACAAAGTACATTATTGAGGTATATCATAGTTTACATTAGATACATATTAGTATCCATGAGTACTTTAATATATGAAAATTGGCATATATATAATATAATAAATTATATATATAATATATATATATATAATATTAATAATATATATATATATTATATTTATATTATATATAGTAATATATATATATAATATATATAATATATTATATTATTAATTATTATATATTATATATAATATTATAATATATATATATATTAATATAATATAAATATTATATATATATATATTTATATTATATTATATTAATATATATATATTATATATTGACTATTTATTATATATTATATATATATATATTATATTATATATTATAATTATATTATATATATATATATATAATATATATATAATATTTATATAAACCTCTTGGCTATCACAAGTTGTTATTTCTTCTAATGAGTTACGTATATCCACCATTAATATTAATATAATATAATATAATAATATATATTAATATAATAATATATATACGTATTAAAATATATATATATAATTAATAATTAAATATATAATTATATATATTATATATTATATAATATATATAATATATATTTAATATATATATATATTTAAATATATATAATTATATATATATATACTATATATTATATAATATAATATTATATTAATTATAATAATATATATATATACATTTTAACAGTATATAATATATATATTAGAAATATGTAGTGGTCTGGGACCCCTTATTTATTTATAAACAATACACAAACTATCTAATAAGGCTGACATCAATCACATCTATTCAATCCAACTCGATCATCAAACTAAACATATTAACATCATCTAAATTATCTATAAATACATTCACAATAACCCTATTATTTCTACCCCATAAAGATACTTGAGTGAGGTAAGGTGCGTAACATATGCCGGAAACATAAGTACATAATTATGAAAGAATATATGTATATAGGAAAGTAGAATAAAAGAAAATTCTCTCACACAAAATGCATTTAAACTTAATAATTATATATACCTAAATTAAGTGAGAGAACTAATCGTCGCAGTCTTAAATTACCCTTAGAAGCTATTCACGTACCTAATAATATATATATATATTATAATTATATATATAATTATATATTATATATATCGCGATGGACACCTACATACTTAATGACATCTCGTTCAATGTATTGGAGGGTTATTATTTCACTTGGCCCAAGGTGGACTAACAACAACATATACCTCTTCATAAAAACCCCGTCATATCCTCCTGTTATGCAACCTTTCTTCTCTAGCATTCATGCCAATCTTCTAAATACATTAATCTCTATCCTTTACCGGCATTCCTTTTCTGACTTATTCCACTTTTTCTTATAACTTTTTCTTCTGTCTCACATCCGGTCGATTCCCACACACCACTCACCACTATACATTCCGTTATTAAACGGCGAACACCGAGTAACTCTCATTACCATATATATAACCTTTTCACACTTAATACCAAACCATCTCAACGTGTTACTTTCATTATTATTAACTCTCTATATTTAACCCATATAACTTCACTCACACATAACCAAAAACAACTCCTTCTATAATACGTTTCATTCACCCTTACACATTTGATCATTTTTTAATCAAATCACACCTAATATATATAGCAACGCCACTATAATAAGATTGTCCATCTGAACACATATTAGTGATTTTTAGATCTATACCTCTTTATTCCAGAACATGTCCCATCTAAACTATAAAATTAAGATTAAACTAACGGAGGTAATAATCAAAATAAATACCCTACTCATGTAAGAAACCCTAGCGCTCTACAAGACTTAAGTCCCTTTTACATCTATATACCTAAAACGATTTTAAAACACTATGGCACCAGCTCAACCATTTAATGTCAACATTCCAACTAAAACTATATTCCTACTATCTCAATCTGCATTTACATCCGCTCCTTTTTCCTCAATTCAACATATATCAGCTTAAAAAATATATTTTTAAAATTCAGTGTTAGTCACTCTAATCTTGTTTTAGAATTTCCATTCTTAACATACTTCACATATACATTATTGGGTGGGTGGTTGAGGTCAAGTCAATTTTACCCAACGAGAGAGACATGCGCGCGTCGTCAAAGTCGACAACAATAAGCGGTAAAGAGGTCCTTTACTACTTGATATCGAACTACTTCTTCTTCTACTCTTTCAAACCCCCTGGTCACATAATTTTGACATGAAAAAATTTAATCACCGCAATAAAACGGACTGTCCTCCCGTCACACTATCTCCCTAGTACTAACGTTCCTCGTATCCAATAACCCTCCTTCCTATGCATGCTTTCTCGAACATTCACTATCGAGCCACAGCCAAATCTATCCTCTTTTTTTATTATACATAGCTCAGGAAAGGCCATCCGAGAAGACCCGCCCTATCCAATGCTCTATTTCTATTCTCCATTATTTAACCACTATCCTCTTGTCACCAAGAATCATTGCGATATTTTAAAATTTTAAATCTCTATCTATATTTATCTGAATATACTAATTATAATGCGCTATTCGATATTTATAACTTCTTAATTCTGACTTCTCACATATGAGCTAGAATAAAGATTCGGGACAAAGGTGCAGATAGACAATAATAATATTCATAAATCCGCTGTAACAATTCACACTAGCACCTGCTAAATAATTGTCAAGTTAACATTCAAAAACCAATCACTTTTCGACTCCATTTATTTTTACATACCCTTTGCACATAGCGTGGCGTATAAATTACAAATACATTTTTGTATAATTCTAATTTTCAGAAGTTACCAACCATCCGCGATTAATATATTTTTTAATTTATAATTACTTAAGCTAGCTTATTCCCTCATGGTAGCACCCATATAACCCTCCCTAGAGTATTACATACGTGCCAACATACTAAAAGGGCCTAATTCAATATTAAGTAACGCCAACTTTTCATGGGGAAACACACGCCCGAGTACTTTTCTATTTACCTCGTTTGGCCATAAACTCATTAATACGCCTGTTTGCCAATCTTATATGTAAAAATTTTTTATGTAGGATCCTAATACCCCCCGACATATAGTTCTTAGGCTCCTCTCTCTCTCATTATCCCAACTATCCATAAATTGTGTTGTTTTTCAATACTCTCACAGTTTTTAATTAATATCTCATACATCATTCTTATTCACACTTCTAAACGCACCATCCAGTTAAGAATTTTTTAATCTCGTTTAAAAAATAACATTATTTATTAATATTTTATGTTAAAATTTATTTAATATTATTTTTATCAAATCTAGCTTACATATAATAACTAGTCCATTTTATCAGATAGGCCATCTCGCTAAATAGGCACACATCACATTTTCGAGTATTCCATATATAAATTAAAATAACCAACATATATCTTCCTACAACACATCACAAAATTAATACAAAATTGTTCACAACTATTCACTTTATAATTAATATTACTTTACATTTATCACATGTTAAAAATTTATTATGTACTCCACTTTATTTAATTCACTTCTTCTATAAGCCCATTTAATTATTAAATTATATGATAGGTTGCTAAATTTCACTTGACTGCTTCATTCGTGCAGATCCGGTCGCTCTTTCTGGCTTATAATACAAACTACCTACCACACTGAAGTACTATTCTGTCACATTGCTTTTCATTACACGCTTAAACCGAGTGCGTACCACTAAAGAGTGCGACTAATCATAGAAAGCCCCACTACAACACTCCCGTCAAGAAGGGCACGTGATCATCCTAAACACCTATACAGCCTATCCTCCAATATTATCTTTGGGCAACTATTGAATATATCACATAGTTGAGGATACCCTCATCCATTAAGGCCATAGACATAGGAGGAACTGTCCTGTTTGCTAATATATAATGTGCAACAGTTATATATATATATATATATAATACTTGCTACAGGATAAACCTATTAAATTATCCATAATATTATTATTTATTTTTTATTTATTTATTAATAATTATTATTATTAATTAATATATATTAATAATTTGTATTTAATTTCTTTTAAATTTAATTTTATTTAATATAATTGTTTTTATATTATAACTAAACATTATTAATTATTATAATTTAATTATTATATATTATTAATTATTATATTATTCTTATATATCATTTTCAATCATTGTTATCTTTTTTATATATTATAGTTAAATATATATATTTATATTAATTATAATAATAATTATTATTAATAAAATTTTCAGTTTTATATATATATATAATATATATATACATAGTTAAAACTAAGTCCCTGAGGAAAATAAAAAAATACATAACCTTTTTGGCGAATTGTTTCATATTATATTATCAATATTCATCAAACCAGAAACAAAAAAGTTTAGTATTTAATTTATTTTAATACATTAAATTTCTGAGTAAACAAAAATAAAATATAGTATTATTATTATATATTATTAGAGTTATAATATAATAAAGTATTATTTAGGTACATTTTTTTTTTATTTTATCATTATTATCTGCCGGACACGTAAATAGCTTAGTTATATATTTTTTCACAGTGCACTGAGATCTACATTATTGCATTTATTTACTTTTTTTAATTCTAAGAATATTAAAAAGGTGCTTGTGCTTATGTATTCCTTTTTGAATTCTTTTCCTTTCCTTCATTTTTCCTTTCTACTGTATATTTCGTGTGCGACTCTTGCGACACACATCGTATGCTCTGTGATACAGATGAATTGCGTGAGAGATGCGTATTCGCACAGGTATCATTCTCTGTGCTGTAGCACGCAAGCGATGCGCGATTGGTATGGATGGCGCGTTTGTGAGTGAGGACAGTCCATCGGTGTGAAGTTATGCTAGATGGTAGCAGCT
>JABUQX010125300.1:0-25643 GCA_015478945.1 Trachelipus rathkii
TTAAACCATTTAATAGCATGAGAGTAGATATAATTAGAATATAATATACACATATAATATACACATATAGAACTATATTAATAAATTTATATAATATATATATATATATAATTTAATATAATTTTACACATATATTTATAGGGTGATTTTTTTATTTATGGACCTAGGAGTCAGAAATGAATGAGATTAAGAGAGGCCCTGTATTATACTCATATGTAAGAGTTTATATATAAATTAATATATATAAGTATAGATATAATTAAAAGTATTTAACTATTATATAAATATTATATAATAAAAAAATAAAGGTAATGATAAATATGTTTTTTTTATTAATTAATTATATATTATAAATATATATATATTATATAGTATTATATTTTATTATATTAATATATATATTTAATTTTAATATAAATATAATATATAATTATATATAAATATAGATACTATTACTATATTAATATTTATTATTACTTAAAATTATTAATAAATATAATTGATATAACAGAACGAGAATCTCAAGTCAAACAGAAGTAATTTCTGAGTTCTTAAAATCTTAAATACTTTATTTCATTAAACACTACACTAAAATAAGAGACTCATTTAAAGAGAGAAATATAAGTGATAGTGGTAGAGAGTCTTATACTCTACTTTCTCTCCATATCTCTCTCTCTCTCGTTCTCTCTCTCTCTCCTAGTCTCTCCCTCTCTCTCTCTCATCTCTAAATCTATATTCATCAGAGTATTATAGTCATATACCTAATATTTATACTATCTCTCTGATCTTATCTCTCTTCTCACGGTTTCACTGTATCTTTTCATATTCATCCCATCATCTATCCGAGGTACCTTCATTTGAGCTATAATACTCATATAATACTCGTCTAATCTAATACTATATATTACTTATAAATATACACTGCGTGAAGAACACCTAAATTTCCGTTGCTATCTATTACTTAAATAATACTAATACCTTAACTAGCGACATATATATATATATACATCTAATATATATAAATATACAAATGAGGGAAATATATACTAATATATATACTTATACATATCTATCATATATAATAATATAATATATATAAATATATATACATATATTATTTTGTATATATATACTCTCTATATTATATACTATTATATACTATATATATACTAATATACAATAACTCTACCTATATATAATAAAAGGTAGTACTAACCACTATATATTATAGGGAGTATATTGCGTAATATAACCATATAATTAGTATATCACAGAGCTCCCCATAACATAATACTTACTTCATATATATCAAACTATATATTATTTTGGTAACTAGTAGATTTCAGTTCCAAGCTTCATTTCATCCCGTATGACATATTTAGAGCTATAGATAACTCTATAAATTAAATAGCATATATATTATATATAATATAATAATATATATATATAGTACATTACCCTACCTCCCATAAAACTAAATGCGTCATGGATTAATATATAATAATACCATATATATACCCTATATCATTACCTATATATACCATATATTTATATTACCTATTAAAGCAGTCACTTTTACTCAAAAAGTATAACAGATACAATTAATGGAAAATAAATCATAAGAACTCCTATCACAAATATAGCTCTAAACATAAAAGAAAATACGTTTTATTTATTAATTGCTTGCAACGTACGCAGTAGGTTCATTTGTTAATGACATAGTCTTAACGCAGATATTGTACTACTGGAATGTTCCAACGAAAGTCAAGGATTAATAAAATAGATTAAATAAATTATTATTTATAAATGTAAATTTCATGTAATATTAAAAGTTTCATAAAAATTCAATTAACCTCTACATTGACCTATTTACAAAATTTCTTAGTCAAAGATGTAGAATCATTAATATGTTATTGATATTATGTCCATATTTATTAAATATTTCATTAAATAATATTTATTTTGGCTTATTTTTCACACATTTTAAAATTTATATTTTTATACTTATTTATTAATATTATTAAAAAATAATTGTATTATTTATACATAATAAATTACATAATTTACAAGCATTTTCCAATATCAGTCGGCGTTTATTGCAAAATGTATTGGTACGTTAGTCTTCAAAAAAGTAAGAATAAAAGTTTCATTTTAATATTAATTTTTATTTATTTATTAAAATTAATTTTTCTTTAATTTATTTAATTCAAGTATTTAATAAAATATAATTTAAAAGTTAATTTGGTCGATATATTCTTTAAATATATAAATTAATCTTTCAATATCATATTAAACTGTAATATCTTTGGTGTTATTATTTTTTGGAATTTCTATAATATTAATTATAAACTATATATATATAATAAACTTATATATATATATATATATATAACCTAAATAATATATCAAATATATTATAATAAACTGTATCCTAAAGATGGGAAAAGGGATTTCTCTATGATTCCATAATAATAAGTTGAACCAATAAATAATGAAATAACAACATCATAATTCAAAAATTATCTAGATATCTTCTCTTAAGAGATAGTTGTTGATTAATAATATTAACTAACTCTCTCTAAAACTAGTGATATCAAAACTTTTAGAAGCTAAACAGCATCTACCTCCATTCTTTCTGATTTAATCCCACCTAAATATTCCTAATCTTTCCTTCATTCCCTATATAAAAGAAACTTATCGTTTTATTAACTTAATAGTAACAATGTGTATGAGTGACCTTTTCACGAGTTACATCTGCACTCTCTGACTTGAATATTATATTTAAGCTGATAGAGAGAGATGATATATAACAAATTACCTGTCACAAAGACACCATTAGAGAAAATCTAATTTTTCATAAATCAACCATATCAAATGCTTTAATATTAATTATATTAACTAAATAAAAATTATTAAAAATTATTATTAATTAACTAATAATACAATATATATATAAAAATACATTAATATTTAATAATCTTAATCTTATAAAATTTATATCTCAAATTAATAAGTATAAATTGAAAAATGATATATTAACTATATGAATATATAATATAATATATTAATAATTCTATAAAATATAATTATATAATAAGTATATATAATATAAGTAATAATTAATAATTAATAGATTATATAATAATTAATTAATATTATAATATATATATATATAATAGTTATATTAATTCATAATTAAAATATATACAATAAACCAAACAAGCGTATACAATTATATATATATATGAATAAATATTATATTATATATATTATATATAATATATGTATACAATAATAACATCATTAATTAATAAAATATATGATATATATCAGTAATATTATATATATATATATATATTATAACGTTAATATATATTATTACCTATATAATTATATATGTATATTATACTTCAAACTAATTAATATAATATAGTATTTCTACTTTAGAATTAATTTTAATATATCCATATTAATATAGATAAAAGTATATATACTACTATATAATATATTATAAGATATATAATTAAAAATATAATAGATAATAATTATAAAATAATTTATAATATATTATATATATATATATATATATTAATATATATATAATATTATAATCATATAATATATATATAAATATATATACTATATATAATTTTAGTGGGGGAGAGTCTTCTTCTTCTCACAAAATATTTAAGTAAAAGTGCAAGATTTTGACAATGCTTTTTGACAAGAAATAATTGCCTATATATAACTTTGAAAATATAAATGAGCGATAGGAGGAAAATTAATCTTGTGCAGGCGTATCAGGTGATGAAAAATAAATTAAATACGATACATCTATTTATAAGGAAGATGTTAGTGAGCGTTATTAACATAATGTCCATTATGCGTAATAAGTAAACTTTCTGGCCGAAAAAACATATGATTAATTTAACTTAAAAAATAAATAATTAGAGTTGGCAGATGTCAGATTAGGTATTATTACTCCCAATAAAAGTAGAACTATATAATGAAGTAAAAAATAGAATATTTATTTTCATGAAATGGCTCAGAATATAAGTTATTGTAACCTATATTTAAAAGTAATTTTGTAAATAATAATATTTATTAATAAAAACTATGGTAAAAAAATCTGTCAACGTATATGTATATATAGAATAGTGAAATAGGCATTGAGAGAATCAAGATATATAATATACTCATAATAATACAAATGCAAGATGCTTAAATAAAACTATGGTAACTGTATTAATATAAAGCATAAGTAAAAACTAAACCAGAAGCCTTACAGGGAGGCGTATAATTTACACATATTATACTATCTATAAATGACTTTAATCACTATACACAAGATTAATAATTTATAAATATAAAATGGGGATAAGGAGAATCAGCGAGAAATATGTATATAATGTACAATTACAATGTAAACTAGGATAATAAAACAAGAAAAAAAAATTATTAAGTTTCAATATATATAAAAAAAAATATTTAGAGGATTTAAAAGACGGTACTAAATATATACATTGATTTAATACAGAGACGCGATTGACTTAATTTGATAGAATTGAGGCATTATAAGTACTACGTCTATCAGAGAGAGAGTAAAGGATAGGTTCACGACCTGCATCACACAATTTAAGAATGTTCCAAATTTAATAAATGATAAATTAAGGTATAATTTAAATTATCGATTGTAAGTTTGCTTTAAATGCCAAATAAACGGTAATAATAAAGGTAAAACTTTTAACATCAAGAGCGACGTGTGGCGTTCATAAGTAAGGTGACTACCAATTTTAAAAGGAGAAATTTAGGTAATTTTGGTACTAATTTGGATTGATGTAGCGTGCGGTGCAGTGCAATATATAATTTAAGCATCATTGTGAAAACGTAGAGGTGTGGCACGAGCCAAAGATTAATATAGTAAATTATTAATATACATAATTCAATGACATTAGGAATGATAAAGAAGATACCCCAAGATAAAATATGGTATAATTATAAAATAAACTGATAACAAAGTATTTATACTAAATGAAATATAATATTTCAATAGATAATTAACACATCTTAATAAATTCTAAAAGAAGAAATGGAAAATTAATACGAGTCAATATATGAATATATAATGTAATCCATATAGTAGCATTAGCTATATAGCCGGAAGTTAATTAGGATAATTAAACGTTTTCTCAAGAGATTGTTGAGATAAAGTGCTGATAAATATTCAAAAAGTGGGAATAATAGAAATAAAATATATTAGGAGAAAATACTGAAAAGAAGATGGGCTCACTTATATTTGACAGGAGGTAAAGACTTCTATCCAAGAAATCATGTGGAAATATCTAAGATATATCCGGTGAAATTTAACCATGTAATTTAAAGATTGTGTATATAATATAATACGGTAATAAGAAAGATGTGATAAACTCAAACATTAGTTGATAAATACATTAGGTGATAAGTGACATTAAAATACTATCCTTATATAAAAAGAGATTGAGGAGATAGAGTTAAGTATAAGGAGTATATATAATAATTAGCGTAGATTAAGTAGGGTTAATTATAGGTATATAATAAATATAATTAAATACACTGGAGGAGTAATAATAAAAATAATATATATTAATATTATAATTTATTGAGTTGAGAACAACAAATAGAGTGTAACTGATGTTTAAATGCGCTAATAAATGTTAATTATAATGAAATAGTAAATGGTCTTTTGACAAGGTATTGTAATGTATTAATATTTACTATACATTTATATATATATATATTAAACTATATAAAAATTTGGAGAAATTATATATTCGTGGAAAAGATTGGGAGTATGAAATTCGTTGAGAAAATTACAAGTAGGTTCTGTGCTGAAAGGTGTTGCCAGAATCACATAACTCCAAGGATGATTAGTCAGGCACAACAAAAAAAAGAGTAATACGAACTTATGTGACGTCATCAAAGAACATCTGTGGGGGTGGGTTTAACGGCATTTCTGGACAGTAAAAGGAAATGGTATATATCAGACGCACTATGACACTTAAGAATTAGCGACAACTAAAGATTCTAACGATTTAGTGATGTGAGTGACAAAGCAGGCACAGATAGGCTGCTAAAATCAAATAATTCATTAAAGAAAAGAAGCGGAAACTGGATGCAGACATTAATGAACGTGAACGGACACAAGCCAGAGAGAGTGCACATTGGCACCTTATAGCCCGCGTCCTGAGTAGATATATCACAGAGCAACCATAAGAAGATTTTATGGGTACCTATTAACACTCCACTTAGATAAAACGTAAGAGGAAATACTACGTTAGAAGATCGTAGACACCGCAAACCTTGAGTAATGACTAGTGTTCTCCTAGAATCAAAACCAATGATATAAGTTTCGTAAACATAATTAATAAGTAGTAAGTGTGATTTAGTTCATTACTCATAGGTACTTTATAATTACTAATTATATTAATATACGGAAAATGTCATACTGGTGATGGGGTAAATAATATATGTGATGAAACGTTCGCGGCTGTCATAAGAGGAAAAATAAAAATAAGTGAAAAACACAAACAGTAAGACTTGAACGGCAGCATTTACAAGTTGAGATCGATAAGTATATTTTTAATTAGAATTAAATATAAATGATGGTACATAAGGAAAATATAATTGCATTTGAATATATTTTATGGCCATTTTTGTTGAAGTTTTTCTTACAATAAAGAATAATTTAATGGTTAAAAATTGTGACAATTTTCTTTAATAAAAATCAATATTGAATAGTAAAATAATAGTTAAAAGGGGATCAACTAGATAATTCATAAATAGATGATCATTTAGTTGTTATAAATAGAATCTAAATTTGTGAGTGCGGCGTGAGTTAGTTAAAAAACATCTTAAATAAGGTTATATGAGTGGTTAAGTAAGCTGAGAAAAGTTCCACTAATCTGTACGAATAGGTCAGAGGTGTTAATAATGAGATAGAATAATATAATTAAAAAGGAATAAAAAGTAGGAGAAAAATTTAGAAATATCAGGAAATAGAGAGTGAATTCAAAATACACCGAATATAAATATCCACCAGGGATTATATCGTACCATAATAAAGATAAGAAATTATGAAGTTGAGCTCGAATAATATGTTGCTGCAGTTACACGCTATCAGTAGGTACGTTGATATCCACTCACAAAATTTGGCAACTATGGCTGGCTGTTGAGGAGGAATTGAGTGTTTCACAAGACAGCTCTGTTCACAGCGTCGACTCGATATGCAGAGAAAACTCATCTCCTGTCGGAAACGGGAAGAGAACATATGGACGCGGAGCAAGGAACTGAATAGAAAGGTATACGGGAAGAGGAGTGGAGACATGTGGTGCAGGATAAATTATGAATTAATTAAAGCGAAGTGTTATTGGTAGGAATAAACAAATGTAAAAGAATAATCAATAAATGTTTAATATTAGAACTGCTTACATATTCACTACAAATAAAGAACGAGTGTTGACTTTTATTAGTCTGGCACAAAAATATATGTTGGTAAACCTGTTATGAGCAATAAAAAATTTAAAGACAACAATATCAAGTCCACACTGAATCTGCGAAGAAAGTGCTTGCAGCAAGGGCGACAAATTAAAGGGTCGCGGATATATGTGACGATAAAAAATAATACATTACGGCGCGCTATAATGAAGGAGAGCTGTACATAATTGACGACATAAGTACCTGGATGGCGTGGCGCATAGGCGCAGGCGCACTCAAAAAATATATAGCACTCTGAGCCACAGTGTTTACTGAATTCATTAAATGTGTCTTAAATATACTAATATAATATATATTTTAATATATTATATATTAATATTATATATTATATATGTATATTAATAATTATATATTAATAATATATATAATATATATATATATTATATATTATATTAAATTAATTATATATTAATATAATACTATATATTATAATATATAATTATCATATCATAACGTAACTAACATACTGAACATTCTCAATTTTTATATCTATATTTCATATAATTATTATATATATATTATTATATAGTATTAGGGAGTAGGAGAGCAGTAATATTCCAGTTATAAACTTTCCAGTTACCTAATATTGAAGTATTGTTTGCTTTTCTAACTAAGCTTTTTAAAAAGTTAAAAGAATCTTTTCATACAATAAAAATAAACCTATGTTAAATCTGATTTTCACCCTCACTAATTGATATATATTAGAAGCATTGGATTTTAGCTAACCTACTTAAAATTTTAAAAGACATTAGGTTATATGCTTATTGACTTAATTTTAAGCTTCATTTCATTTTCTAAACCAGGGTTCCAGAATTATTTATCTATAGCTATATTTTATTTTTTAAGCCAACATTATAAAACCAAATTTTCATTTGCAAAATAAAATAAAAAAATTATGGACGTATAATTATACATCGTTGGTCTTTTTAAAATATTTGGGACTAATTCTTTTTTTCTATCTCCTTTCAATCATAAAATTCGCTTGGTCTAAGGTCCCGCGATACACCAAGCTTTTGTTATTTGTTTCTGATTGGAGATTTTTTCACTGTCCCTCTAAGGTCTAATCATTGGGTCTATCTTCTTAGGTAGTACTTTATCCGCTCAAAGTTTTGTTGATCCAACTTGTTTACGTCGTTTCTCGATAACACTTGTCGCCCTTAAACTACTGCATATGATGTGATGTTCCTAAACTACCTGTTTATGCTCGGCTTCCTAAACTTTCTGTTTATGATCAGTATTTGTGTTATAACATTTCTTCATATAAGACAAGAAAAACTTTAAACTTAACTAAATATTAATTTCTTTATTATCTTCATTATAATGAACACGTTAACTTCAATGGCAGTTTCATATTACCAGAATTAAGAAAGCATCTCATCGACTTGGAGGTCACACAGTCGTTTTAACAAAATAATAAATAATTAGTACTAACTGTAAAATAGACTAATGTATCAATTTAGGTGTATAACTTTCCTTATCACACTAAAGGCTGCGAGCCATCAAAGCCCAGTAGGGCCATTTTGGCTTTCGAACTAATTTCTCCCCATCTCTGATCAAGAGAATGTTTAAGATCTGTCAGAGATCACTAATGGTCCTTGCATAGGCATCCCTATATCTCTTCAAAAATTTCTCTCATTTCTTCATAAATGCTTTCTGACAGAATGAAGAACTAATTGAAAATTAGGGAAATATTATTTGATATAGAAAACACTTAAACCTATTCACTTAACATCCATAAGGACTTCTTGCTGGTCAGCTTTTCTTTGATTGCTCCTGTTACTAATTACCTCGTGATTGTTGTCTGCAAACAAACGGAACCACGATTTACTTTTCTGCCTTTGGCGCAAATCAATTGGAAATCAGCTGCTTAGTGAATGTGAGCCCATGATTCAATATATGGAATAAACAGTATATTAAAAAAAAATAACAAATAGTTTATAATACAAAAATTGAATCAAGTATTGTGATGGAGTTTATCGATTGTGGAAGAAATTCGATTTAAAACTGAATATAAATTAATTGAATTATAATATTCATTACAATATGTAAGAGGTAAAGTCACGCTCATCTTCTTTTTTTATTTGGTTAAACACATTTTTCAATGTAAAGAACGTGCTAAATTCAGCTATCACAGGTAATTAAAATTATTGAATTAATGAATTAATTACGTTTGGTAAGCATTTCATTACGATAATTTTTGGGCACAAAAGTTTATAAGCAAAATCGAAATTGCAAACTATCTAGACATTCTACGTTTTCTGTAAGCATAACAAATGCCAAAAAGCGATAAACACCTATATTAACATACAGTATGTCCAGATAGTTGAGGAAAAACTATCATAGACATAATTGCTAGATACATATTTATTTTGGCATCCATATATTATTTATATATATATATAATATATATATATATATAATATATATTATAATAATATATAGTAGATATATAATAATATTTAATATATATATAATATTAAATATGACTTTATATATATATAATTTAATATTAAATAACATACTATAGTATATATGTAACGGGAAGTGACGGAGATAAATCCACGCCACTTCCCGTCCTTTAGTTAAGAAAAGAGAATAATAGAAAAAATACTATGAACTTGAAATAATGAGGTGATACGATAGTATAAAGTAACCAAATACCTTTAGATTAGTCCTTTAATCAAGCGTCAGCAGATTTCTTACTAGAAGCTTTGAGAATACGTCGTTTCGATAAACCAGGAAAAAGGTTTCCGGATAGGAAGAGTTGAAAAGTATATGTATGTAGCACTAGTCGAGTAAAGGAGTCAACTTTCAACAGGACGCGTCTCAGAAGGTTTTTTGTCACGGTATTAGACAGGTAGACAAAGTCTTGAGAATGACTGTTTGACATTCATAAGACGCACTTTAGTTATGGTTTTCAGACTGCAGATCGACAACTTTACTAAAAGATGACTTATGAAGGAATTAAAGAGAAACAAAGTATATTAGAGGGATATATTAGAGGCAAATTTGGAATTGTGTTTATAGAATTAGGTTGTAGTTCCTCGTCGGAATTATTCTCACTATCAAAGTCTGCCAACTTCTAGATAATTATAAGGAAAACTGAGACTGATAAATGCCGTTTAAAATACACTACCCCGATGAAAAATGAAGGACGCCAGTACAAGGTAATATATAATAATTTTATATAAATTTAAGACGGACTTAGAGAAAGTTTCACATTTTAAAAAAAAAATTCATGTTACGTTACAGCTCAAATTAAGCATAGTATTAATAAATTTAAAGCACTTAAATGCTATTAATAAATTATCGAGAAACCATCTATAACAAAGCTCAAAAGGGACGATTTCCTATAGAAATATATTAGCATGTGATATCTGCGTCGGAGATAAAACCGGTTCAAAGTATTGTGAACAAACAAGCTAATGATTAGAACCTAAATATATGTATGGTGATGTTGGCGTGTTTATGTACAAGCCTCAAATATCAGATGGATAAAGCTTAAATATCTTTTGGAGCAATATAAATCAAGTTGTGGCAATAGTCGGATCCACTTGATCCAATTATAACAAATAGAGAACCATCTTCTGTGTTATTTTTCAAGGTACAAGAAGGATAAGCTTATGAATCTTCAACTTGGCAGGTTAATCACAACTTGAAAGAACTCAGATTTAAAACAAGGTAATGTAGTAGTTAGATAGTGGAATTCGTAAATAGGATATTTTCTTATATGCATGGGTTAGTCAACGAGATTTCTAAAGATTCTTCTACATAGCAAGTCAAAGTAGTTATGTAAAGGAATGACAATCCTCAATAATTTGGAATTCATTATTATAGATCAACGGCTACTCTGTGACATCCATAAATTACAAATATGAAAGTTACTTTTTATTCTTTATTCATTCTTATATGATAATTTTATATTAAATCTTGTCAAGTTTTGACACATACCCTGTTTTAATTTAATAAAAGTCCACGTGAGGGGAAGTATCTGGTCATGTCAATTCTTACTTGCGACACATACTATCTAGTAATCTCACGACCGTATCAGTGCATGCGATACTGCAAAAAATGATCTTTTTAGAAATAATGTTTATCTGTTGCCATGTTTTTACGCTTTAGTTGTGTTATTTTTCCTAAGGTTGCTTTTTACACCGTCATTATTTTTACTCTTTAGTATTTTATGTTTTAAATATTCAATTTATTTTTATGTATTATTTGTTTAGTAGTTTATGTATTACAATATAATTATAATTACAAAATATTTATTAATTTTTGTGAAATACACACCTTGAATGAAATTCGACGAACTTCGTGAAACTTCAGAACGAACACTTCAGAAACATTAATCAATGATGTTTATAAATAACTGAATTTGAAAGTATATAATAATTTTACTGTGGAAGAGTTGAAAAATTATGATACAACTTCGATGAAGAAATTAGCAGCACTAAGAAATATTTAATTACAAAAATCAAATTAGAAACTCATATAAGTGGTCTGCATATTCAATATATTTATCATAGTATGATTCTTATTTAAATATAACAATTATGATAATACATATCAGAAATAATAATAAAATATAGAGATAAACTTAATATACAAAATATAACTATTATAGCTCTGGAATTTGGTTCCAGATTTCAGTTAATGTAACACTTTCCTAAGTAGAGAGCATATGGCACTTTCAATGAAGGACACCTAACAGATCCCCATTTACATCCCTCGCCTGCTAAAATGAACCCCCTCACTTTAAATATACTCTAAGAGGAATAGTAGGAAAAAGGCTCGTTGTAGAGAAAAAGAGTTACAAATGTGGGACTTGATACTACCAAAATATAATAATATGAAACCTGAGCATTCTTGAGTTGCTGAAGACGAAGACAAATTATATTTTACCCAAAAAATAATTTTTAATTCATGCATGAATAATTTACATATTACATCAAAGATAAAATGAAAAATTTTAATCACCTTTATTTATATATATAATCAAACAAATAAATAATTTTATTTATTTAATCAATTTTTTATCTTCAGAGTATATATATATCTTTGTATAAAAATATATTTATCTAAAACTATAAGGTTTCCTCTTGAGAGTTATATAGTTATATCTTTTTAATAGAGGATTTGTTGTTCAAGAAAAAGTCATTATCTACTCATCAGATGATGTTCTTCTTTTATCAGCACAAGGTTCATCCACTTGCTTATATTGCGCGACTCTTCTCTGTTCTATTAGGACTCATGCGCCACCCATTCCATCATTTGGCTTTCATATCTGCTGCAAACACCATGTTCGTGAGGGCTGGATCATTGATTTACTTTTGTGTCCAGGTGCAATCTGCGATTTGCACCTTTGATGAGTGGCATGCTGAACTAGACGGCTGATTATATGGAAAATATGACTCTAAGTAATCTATTAGAAACCTAACCCAGAAGTGTCCTTGCACAGAATATTGTGTACTTTTGACCGTACTGGATATAAATATAAGAAAGAAGTACCACCAAATTGTGAAGGTGAGATATAAGAATGCTTGACTGGGCGTTAAGCATATCAATCTGATCTATATCGCACGTGTAGGTTGACTGGTTCTGTGAACCAGAATAATAATCAGAAGCATAAGCACAGTCATCTACACCTACTCACACTGAAGATAATCTTATATAATGAATGAATGTAATGATAGGAGATCTAGAGACTTCAAATTCTCACTTATGGACTTCTTCACACGTTAGAAATCGCCACCCTTTGGGCACGTGTTTTGGGGGCGTCTGGGAAGTATCTTAAAATAATATCTGCCGACAGGCCCAACGGTTCGTATCGCACAAGTTGATCCCATCACTATAGAAGCAGACCCTCAATGAAGGTAGGGAGTAGGGGGAATTGAAATCTAATTAAGTGCTCCCCCTGGGATTTAAACAATTACTACACTGGGACAATAATGCATAGCACAGATTAGCAGTTAAGAAAGTATAGAGCGAAGAAGGGGTAGGTGAAACAAAGAGAGTTAGTTAGGTTAAGGGAAGGGATATTTTTAGGAATTCGTATTTTCAGGTATGGAATTCGGGCCTGGGGTTTTATCAAGTTGACAAGCAGATTTTTTTAGTTCGCGGGGAAAAATGTTTAAAAAAAAAAAAAAAAAAAAAATAATCGCCAAAAAAAATTTAAAACCAATTAGATAAAAAAACGATATTATTCTGAGGAACACAAAAGTTTAAAAGAATTAATTCTCGTCCCTTCTCGCAAGAAACCTAGAAGTGAAGACGGACTCAAAAATCTAAGGACGTTTAAAAATTATAGATCCGAAAAAAAAACAGGAAAATAAACAATTTTTTTTGGAATCAGTAAAAGTTAGTTCACAAATTTATAAACTTTTTTTTTTGTTGTATCTAATACCTTCCGCTATCAAATTTTATAAGATGGTTACATGACTAAAAGAAAAAAGAAGAAAAAATAAAAAATGGAGAATCTAAAATTGAACCTTGAATGTGTTGGATTGTAACTTTAAATAGAATTTTAGTTAAAATTCAGGCAGATGGAAAAAATTTAAGAGAAAGGGCCCTATTTAAAAACGCACAACAATCTTAAGAATAACCGCCAGTTTTAAGTGGATCTTTTTAAAGTTAAGGTCCTTTTTCTTTTTTTATTGGGTTTTTCATACAACTACCTGCTCGAAAGAGGAGTGTCTTGAATGCTCAATGCCGGCTTCGAATCTAACTTTATGTAGTGATGATGTTCAGATAAACTTCCGTTTATCACTAACCGATAAAATATAAACCTAAAACATTTTTTCTTAATAATATTGCCCAATTGTATAATTTGATGGTAGTTAGTCTCCGCCTTTTTTTAAGTTTCTTTGTCTCTTTTAAAAAAACAAACTCTGTTAGAAAGTAAGGAAGTAACCCGGAGCAACCAAAGAAATCAGGGGTAAATAATGATCCCACATTTTCCTGGAGGATTAGACTCAGGTCTAATTAGAAGAACTCATAAGTCTCTAAAAAAGACGTTCCCGGGCCCGAGCCAGCTTTGACAACTCGCATGGGGGGCAAAGGGAAAGGTCCCGGGGGTTCCCTATCCCCCGACTTTCTCGTGCCTTCTTTGTTTAAAGTCACCCACTGCGGGGAAAATCCTGTTTAACGGGGTTGGATAAGAAGGAAGGCAGTAGAAACACCCCCTCGCCCCTAAATTATCCCCTAAGAAATAAAGCCCTAGCCGTGGGTTAGATTCTTCCCCTTTACGCTCGGGGGGGAGGGTATATGCGCTCCCCCCCACCTTACAATCCTTTGGTCATTCCTCCCCCTGACCCGCAGCCGAGATGCTGCTCCTCCTCGATAAGTAAATATGCACTCAGGTTTTTTGATGCATGTTTTGATATCATTATTGGGGTTTTTAAAATTTTTCCCGGTGTGTTTCACTGCTGGCTCAGAGGCCAGTTCAGGGTGTGTGCTTCCACCTAGAGGACCGATTGTGGTCAGAGCCGACACCTCCACATACCGGATCACTTATCAGCGCGCTCTATGAAAGTGTTTCAACAGGCTCAACAAAATGCAGCAGAAGAGCTCTCTACCTTGGCTCTTGCCACAATCATACGGTAACATGCCATCACGTTTCTCTTTTGTCGTCCCTGGGCAGGGATGCCTTTTGTCTATATCTCTGAGAATGAATCGCGATATCCTTTGCAGTATGCTGCTCCCAGACCGCAAGAAGAAGCGAGGCATCTTCTGTTTCAAGGCTTTTGAATAGTTGTATGAGGCAAAGAGATTTGGCGCAAATGTTAGTACTCTGCTTCATTGTTGTCAGTACCCATGCAAAGGATAATTACATTGATTTAATGGAGGCTGGCCACTAAAATGTTTATTTGAGTGTATAGAAATATGATGAGCTTGTATAAATACATCCATCCTCACATTCCCTACTTGAAAATTTTACAAAGCTAACAATAGGAAACACAATTTAAATTATTAATTACTTGCATATCTTGCTTGTAGAAAATTGTGTTTAAAGATTCAGATCTATTGCATAAAACCAAATAACGATCAAATTTAAATAATTATTACTTGTTCTATGAGATAAATGAATTATTAGCTAAAACAAAAACAAAAATTATTTAACTTATTAACATATCTTTGAATCTGTATTAAGTATAATTATCATTAGCATTTTAAATAATAGACAAAATATTAAATTTACTTCTAAATTGAGGCACAACTGAAATTTATGTTTTAAAGAGTTTATATAATATGAATCTAGCAGTTTAAATTTTCAAATTTGATTTTTTTTTTGTTATTTTTGTAATTTTTTGTATTTATTTGTATGTCTATCTGTATATATAAATTGTATTTTTTATTTTAAAAAAAATTTCATAGGGCAAATTACACTTATATACCATCAAATTGACAGTAACACTTTGATGTTATTCTTGCAATTGATGTGTCTTTGTGGAAAGGTTATCTATTTTGGTTTTCCTTGCGACTAGGAAAACTAACTTAGGGACCAACTCAAGAAGAATTCAAGAAGCCTCGCCATCAACAACCTATAACCCATTTGGAGGTTCAGACTTTACCGATACCTAATATTTACTGGAAGAGAATAAGCGTCTTCTTATGATGGCAGACCTATTAAAATATTATACAAAACATGTGAGAATGAACGAGTGCACGCGCTCAACTCAAATCTTCACTAACGTTCCCTATTATCTTCGAGTATAAAGGTCTGGTCTATGTCTGAACGTCTTCTTCTTCAATTCCTTTTCAATTTTTTTACTATACTGTTGTAATTTCTTATGTGCGCTAAGAGCTTATTTACATCTAGCTTGAACAGTTAAGCATGGATCACCGATAAATTTCATTCTCAATAATATTGTGATATAATGTAGGGATATCCTCGTGCTTCTATATGGTTGTTGATATTTTTATACTCGTCTCATTCATCCTGTTCTGATATATGAACCTACTGTTATTCATTTCCCATTGGCGGACCTCGCAACACGCCATAAAAACGCCTCGTATTCATCCTTGTAGCTACACATATTATGATGCCATTCCCACATTCAACTAGACTTATCTGCATAAAGTTGAGTAAAGGGCAAAATACGGGTAATTAGTGTTCAGTAGGATTGTTTTGTTACCGCAGTTTCTCTCAGAAAAGAATAAAATAGACCCTTGCGTCTGTGAAACTAGGTTTTCGTTCTCCTCTCTTATAAAAAATACGACTGATTTTATGAGAAAGAGCCCCCTTTCCAAAATGTGCCTTTTGGTAAACAGTAGGAAGAGTCTCTCCCTATATTTTAAGATCTTCTTCACACCACCGATTTGTTCGGTATCTCTCTTGGAGAACATCACATATCTGATTCTCATTTTTGTGATTGTAATGGGAGAAATAATGGTATCATTGGATAAGGATATTTTTGAGGCTGGTTATTTGGGTATTCATTTGGGGTTGTTTATATGTATTAATTCAATTGTATTTATTTTTCCAAGTTTAGTGGGTTTTTAATAGAATTAAATATTTTGTGCTAGTTTTTATTTATTCTTATTATTATGGTATGTCTTATGAACATTTAGTTGTTCCCAGGAGAATATGTTGTTAACTTATCTGCCGGCTTCTCGCCTGTCTACCTTTCCTATTCCGGAGTTTAATCACAGTTTGTGTTTTCCCCTATCTGTGTACTTTATTTGACTTTGTCAAACGTATAAGATTTTCCTACTAGTGTTCAAGGTCATGGAAAACTGCGTGCTTTTCTACTATTTTTTTTTTTTTACTTTTTTGCACAATATCTGGACTGTACTTAGGATGTCCTCACAGGGCTTCTTGTTTCTCTTACATAAAGAAATGAGAATTTAGGGTTTGTTCACATATTCTGTTCTTCTGCAGATTAAACTCGCCGCACTTCCGGTGTTGGACAGAATCAGGTAAGTGGTAGAGAGAGGTTCCGAAAATTCCGCAGAGCCTTATGTAATTTACCCAACGGGCGTTATTTTTTGCGCATTCCACAAACGATGAATATATCAAACTACAAAAAATCTTCGGCTGTCTTTTCATAAGGTGATAAACCACAGCGTTTCTCGAATTCTGGCTCTTCTTTCATCTATTGGAAGACTCCAGATAAACGTGGATCATCGAAATAAACCAGTTAGCAAGAGAGATTGCTTTTGACTTGGTTTTTTAATGGAAAGATACTATGTTTTCCAGGTATTATTCCAGTTTTGTAAACAAAGCAAGAGATGCGCTTGGTCTGACATATATAGCATATTTCATCATTGCTATATGTCGTTCCTTCTGCCGCGTAATGATACAGTCATCATAGAGATCTCCATATGTTCCGAAGCTTATAGTATTTTTTTAAAATAACAAATCATTTTGGGGATATTTTCTAATCGAACACTTTCTCAGTGTGAGAAAAGTGAACTTTTTGCAAACGGTCAGTGGGTTTATTAACTCGCCTTATAAGGTACGTAACCCGATTAGGATTGACTTCCTTCACTATAAGTTGATTCCTTTCCACCTATATAAAGGTTCCTTCACTCAATAATATTACTCTTTATTGAAATATAAGTATCAGCTGTAGTTAAATATTAAGAGAACCGGTTCGGGATATGACTTTACGGGCTCCACTTTTTGTCTACTCACAGTTTTTATAGGGTTGAAAATTGGTGCTATAACCTCGCTTGACCAATATTTGAAAGGGAAGGTTATTGAGGTTCGCGTTTTTATATGTGATAAATATTCTTGTGTAAAAACATTATAATGTTCCTTATATATTCGTCAAATGAATCTAATGGAAGTGTTTTATGTATATAATAATTAAGATTAAGGAACGATGCTATAAATGATCCTTGCGTTACCACAATTTGCGGTTTAGTTCATAACCAATGACATTTCAATCTCATGGATCATATACTGCGATTTGAAAACGTTGCTACGATACAACTCTCAATTACCATTTAAACTAGGAAAAGGATGAAGTGGTGACGTTCTTATAAATGTGCGTGAATATTATATTCTTGTAACAGCTTGTTGGAAAACATTGTGAAGTAAACTCAAGATGCCTATTGTAGTTAAGTAAGATTAACTACCGATTAGTGCAACAATAGGAAGTAAAGAACGAAGAATTCGGTGTTGCACTAAGGTTTTTGATACCGCTTATCGAGAACTTTGATTTATTGCAGACATGCACAGGAACACGCGCGGATTAACCTTACAAATCATTTGAAATATAATTAGAGTCAATTAATAACGAGCAATATTTATATATACTCCATGTTGAATAAGTCTAGAAATTTAAGCTTATGGAAGATCCATGTGACACATAAGTTAAATGGTATTAAGACTTAAGATCGACCTATAAATATCTTTATAACATTAGTGTTTAGGTAAGAGTTTTAAAACCCTAATTAGGCCACTTAATGGGGGTTTCCTCTCTTTATAAGAGCATATTGTTGGCTCTGGATAGTACCAAAACTGCTTTATACAGTAAAGTCCAATATGAACCAGCTTTATTTAGCGTCTATGTTTGAAGCATATGTAACTATGAAAGGTTCAACACTATAAGTGCACAAACCAACAAAGTCCAACGATGACCAAGATATCATAACAAAGTTCCAAGATGTAGTAGTTTATAAAATATATGTATCTCATTTTCTCACAAGACAATTGATTTTTAATTGGTCTGTATAATTGTTTATTAACCTTGCTGCCGTAGGTTACGATGGTGATACGACTTGAATCGTTAAGTACGCTTTATTCAAAATGAACTATTAAGACATACTGTATTAGATCATCTATTTTGATCTGTGTAGTAATAAATAATTGCGAATAGTCAATTAAGTGTTTTGAATTAATAACTCGATAGGTACTTAAACAGAAAATAGTGTAGGTTTTTAGGCGTACAGAGGGAACTCAAGATTAAGATATAATGGTCGAGTCTCTAATACTGGCAATCAACAGTTACTTTTTTCCTTTATAAGTGAATCAAGTTGTTGAAACGGGCCATATAATCCGGTAACAAAAGTGGCTTTTTCATCTATAGTTGCGCGCAAGTACCTGTATTTATATGCAAATCAACCATATTTGATAAGCTTCATATATTTTAACGTGAGGAACTAATTAAAAAATAAGCTGAGGGTAGAGCTTAATTGAAACTGTCCGATTGTAAAGATTGTAGATTGATCTCGACATAGAGTGCAATCGGAATTCTCTCTTTATTATCAATTCCTCGCGTATTAGCCATTAGACACATGCTACTTTGCGTGAGGGTATATAATGATTTCATATCGTACATTCAGTTACTCCGGGGTATAATCAATCGGTAACATATTGGATTTACAACGCAGCCCACTTAGTTAAGTGACACTAGACAAGTGTATTTCGTGGGGCGTTTCTTGATCAGCCAACAAGGTATACAAAAACAAATTAATTAGGCTTAAATATCAGCTTACAAAGATTTAATACTCACGATCATATCATGTATTTGATAAGTTGTTTTAAATTAGGATCCAGGAGAAGGTCATGACCCTTATCCACCTCAAGAACTTCTTCCCCAGTAGTGGATTTTCCTGAGTCTTGAACGAATTCCTCCACCGGACGACTCACTTCCGGGGAGACTGGGGGTTTAACGCCTGCGAACGGTAACTATATGCCTTTTCTCGTACCCCTTTACATTTTCCTTCATAATGTGATTTATGGCAGTTCTCACAGGAATCTACATACTTACGTTGAATCCCATGCTTTCAAAAAAACTTACAACAGCCTTTACACCGGGGAAGAAAAAAGAGGGAAGGGCATTTAATACATCAGGTTGTTTGAATTCCAGGAATGTAAATTTTTTTCCCCTTGAAAGAATGAGTGAATCGACGAAAGGTTTCAATGAGAAAGAGAAAAAAAAAAGAAAAAAAAAAAAAAAAAAAAAAAAAAAAATAAAAAATGGGAAAAATAGAATTGCATATTCCGTCCGAAAAAAACTGTACAGAAGCCTAAAAGGCCGCCTTTTTTAAACCAGGCCCCCCCCCGGAAAAAAATTTGGAAAGAAATTGTTCACATATTTTTGGAAATCCCCCCTTTGTTAATTTTTTTGGTTTTTCAGGAAAAAAAAAAATAAAAAAAAAAAAAAAAAAAAAAAAAAAAAAAAAAAAAAAAAAAAAAAAAAAAAAAAAAAAAAAAAAAAAAAAAAAATAAACATGAAAAAAAAAAAGGGCCCCCTAAACTTTTTTTTTGTTTGGGGGGTGGGGTTTGGCAAACTTCTATAGTTTCCTTGAAATTTATTACTCTAATTCTAACTTAAGTTTTGGGCGTCGGCCCGGGCCCCCCAAAAATTTTTTTTAAAGGGGGCTCGCCGAAAAAGCCCCCGACGGGGGGAAAACAAAACCGGGGGGGGGGGAAACGTTTTTTTTTCCGTTTAACCCCCGGTAGGGGGGAAAAAGGGGCCCCCGGGAAAAAGGAAACCCCGGCGACACCCCAAAAAAAAAAGTTGCAGCCAACAAAGAGCGGGGGGTTTTCCCGGAAAAAAAAAAGTGAAGCCTCCCGCGGGAGGGGGGGGGAACAAATTAGTTCCCCCCTTAACCCCCCGTAAAGAAAAAAGTTTGTTTATTTCCCCCGCGCGGGAAAGGGCCCCGCGGAAAAGAAAAAAAAAGAACGCCGCCCGACTCGCTGCCATCCGGTTGGGGGTTAAAAAAATACCCTTGGGGGTATTTCTTCCCTTTAGTTAGAAAAAAAAAAAAGGCAAAAAAAATTGTAAAAAGAAATGCAACTTTTTTTTTAATTTTTAAAACTAAGTAAATATAATAAACTGTTCGCACTAAAAAATAAGGAACGATCCTTAAAGAGTCAATTTTTTTTTACTAATAAGTTTTTAAAAAACAACAAAATTTTTTTTTTTTTTTTTTAAAATTTTTTTTTTTTTTTTTTTTTTTTATTACATTTTTTTTCTCTCTCTATCAACCAAAAAAATTTGTTTTCAAAAAACGGACTCATTTCTGAACTCTAAATATGCGCCTTTTTCCCGTTTCTTTCCGCTGTAAAGCCTTTTTTAATTTTCAATTTTAAGTTTTTTTTCTGAGTAATTTATGTAATACTTATATTTATTAAAATATGATTTGTTTTTTTTTTTTTTTTTTTTTTGGGCAGCCGGCCTGATCGATCTCCCGCAAGCTAAAATTTTGGGAACCAGCAATTTCCCCAAGAAGCTGAAGGTGGGGTAAATTCCCTTTTTCCAGACGGTTTTTCAAAAGAACAGTCTGTTTTTTTGGTATTTTTTTTTGGAAGATTTTATGGATGTGTTGGGGCTTTTCCTCCTCTTTACGCTTCTTTGGAATTTAATAAAACTATAGTTTTAATAATATATTAATTATATATTTCATTCCTATAATAGACTATTATTATTAATTGATTCAAGTATAGTAAATATATGATTTTTTTATTTATTTATATAAATATAAAAGTGATATATTAAATAACATGAAATAAATACTATAATAAATAATATGAATTAATATTATATTAATTTATATATAAATAATATTAATAATAGTATATAAACTATTATTATTAAAATAATATTATAATTTAAACTTAAAGAAATTTTAAGTTGTATTTATACTCTAAATATATTAAATTTTGCTATATATTATTTAATAAATAAATATATACTTTAATAAATAAATTTTATTATTAGTATATATAATTATAAGTTTATAATATAATATATAATTATAAGTATAAATAAATATAAATTATTTTATATTAATATTATGTTTAATTTTTATATTATAATTATAGTATATTATAATATTATTTATTATTATAAGTATATATTTATTTAAAAAGGGAAAATTATTTTTTTTTTTTTTTGAAAATTCAGGAAAGAAAAACTTTAAATTTTTTCGCAATTTTTTTTAAGTTTCTATTTTAATTCAACTAATTTGTAATCTTAATAGCAAGAGGGGAGCTGGGATGCACAAAAGTTGGGGTTTTTAATTATAAACCCGCCGGGTAAAGCCGAAAAAGGGGGGACTTTTTTTTAACCCCCCCCCGTCTAACTAAATCCCCCCCGTTTCCCCCCTTCCCCTCTTTAATTAAAATTTGCCAGATGATAGACAATGGGTTCCCCCCTAAAGGGATGGAGAAAAGAAAGAACAGTCCCCTTTTTGGGTTTTTTTTTTCCGCGTAAAACAGTTGAAAAATTTTAAGGTTTTTCCCCCACCCCCCTGGGTTTTTGAAGAAAAATGGTCACAGTGTTATGAAAGAATGGTGGCCTCTTTTTTTTTTTAAATTAATTTAATGTTTCCCCCCCCCCGGTTTTTTTTTTTTTCCCCGAAAAAAAAATTAAAAAAGTTCTTAGAAACGAAAATATTTTTTTTTTTTTTTTTAGACGAACGCATATTTTGGGCCAATTCCTATAAAACAACAGGTCCCCCCCCCCCCCTAATCCCAAATACATGGGTTGTTTTTTAAAAAGACTTTTGTTTTTAACAAACCCGATTTTGCGGAAAAAGAAGAAAGCCCTCAAAAAAAAAGGGGTTTTTTTTTTTTGTTTTGAAATTTTAACTCTTTTTTCCCTCCAAGAGCAAAATGAAGTAACTTCTTACAAATGTCACAAAACTCTCATGACCTTTAACATTTTTTTAAATTTTTAATAAAAGAATTTTTTTTAAGCTTATTTTTTTTTACTAAACAAGATTTATAAATAAAACAAGTAAAATTCTCTTAGAAAAAAAAAGAGGATTTTTCCAACTTGCTCAGAAAAAACTAATAATGAAAGAAAATTAAATTCCTATGGAAGCAAAGAAAAGAAATCAAAGATTTGGGGAATTTTTTGTCCGGAGAAACAAACCAAAAACAATGAACCAAACCCATGTCCCGCTTATTTGGGGGTAACAAGGTAAGAATAAGATGGGAAAAAGAAAAATGGCTTCCCTTAAAATATTTGGGAAAAAATTTTTTCTGTTTGGGTTTACAATCACTAACAATAAATACGCCGCCCGGTTTTGAAATCCTCCCAAAAATTTTTGTTTAAAAAGAATAACAAATAAAAAATTTTTAGGAGCCAGAAAAAAAAAAAGTTTAGAAAAAGCCTTTTCTTTAAATGTTTTTTTGAAAAAAGAACTTGGAAACCCTGTCCTTAGACTTGAAAATTTTTTCAATTTTTTTTTTTTTAATTTATTTTTTCTAAAATTGTCCACATACTTAGGATTGAAAAAAAAAAAGAAGGAACATTACTAAAAGTTTGTTTTTTTGGCGTTAAACGCCTTAACTTTTTTTTTTTTGGCCCTTCTTATGAGTGACACCTCCGCCCCCGCCATTTGGATTTTTATTTTTTTTGAAACTATGTTTTTGAAGTTTTTCCCCCCTTTTTTTGTGAAAAAAGTTTGGAATTTTTTTAAACGAAATATTGAAAAAAAGAAAAACAGCGCCTTTTTTGGATATTTTAAACAAGAAAGCAGCCCCACCCGATTTTTTTGTTTTTTAAAAAAAAATTTGGGTTTTTTATACCTAAAAAAGAATAAAAACTAAAAATAATTTTTGTTTTTTCGAATTATTTATAAAACCAATTTTCTCATGTTTAAAACCTTTCCAAAAAAAAGTTTTTTTTTTTTGTTTTTTTTTTTTTTCCCCGCCCTGTTTAAAATTTAGGCAAAAATTTTCAAAAAAATCAGATTTTGGTTTTTTTTTTACTTTAAAAAGGTCAGGGTTTATTAAAATCCGGAGTCATTTTTTTAAGTTTTTTTGTTTTTTTTGGTTAAGCCCTGAAATAAAGATTTGTTTATAAACAAGTTTTTATGTTTTTTAAAAGTTACGGAATAAATCTTGGACCTCGCTAAATTGAATAAGGGGTAAAATTTAAGAATTGTTGCTTTCACCCTTTGTGATTCCGAAAAAGACACGATAAAAGAAAAAAAAATGTTTAAACCCTCTGCAAAAAAGATGAGAAACCGCCGTTTAGGATCCCTTTTTTTAAGGCTAAGATGCACTTAAATTCTCTTGTAGATTCATGTTTTTCTTTGAAATGAGTTTCTCAACTAGAAATGCTACAAATGCCAAGATGTTTCCTGAAAGAAAAGAATAATTAATATTTAAAAAAATCGCACTTTTTTTTTCCCCGGTTTTTGTTTCGAAAAAAAATTCCCAAAGAGAGAAAAAGGCCTTCCCCCCCCTTCCCCGGTTTATCCGTTTTTACGGGTTTGTTTTTTTTCCAAAGATTGGCAAAATAAGGCCCAGAATGTTCGCCAATATACCCAGCAAACCCACATATGCAAATAATAGAAAAATTATTAAAAAGACCCATAATTTTCAATAACATCTTGCGGCTAAAGCAGTCTGCGGAGAAGAATTCCACATTCCATGTAAAAATTCCCCTTTTTGTTTTTTTGGGCCCTCACACAGACTTTATACATTAAAACGCCAAAAAATTTCCCTTTACGGAAAAATTTTTTTTTTTAAAAAGACCTTGTTTAATTTTTCTTATTTTAACAATTTTAACAGAAACAACTTTTTGGGTATTAAGAATTGAAAAACCAAATTATCATGTACCAAAAGATGTGTGTTTTACAGAACAAAATTTTAAAAATTTTTTCCCTACCTTGACCCGACCGCCCCGCCCCGCCAAAAATTAAATTTTTTAAAAATCATTTAAACGTTTCTATTTTTTTGTTTTAGTTTTCGCCCAACCCCGAAATAAAAGTTTCAGGACAATTTTAAAAAATAGAAAAACAGACGGAAAATTTTTAAAGTGTATTTTCTTTATTTTTAAGCAATTAAGGAAACAATTTAAAAAATTTTCTTCCTTCTTTTACAATAATTTTGGGAACTGGGGTTTTAAAAAATTTTTGGCCCAAAATTTTCCATTCCCCCTATCCCCCTAATGGGGGCCCCTTTTTCCTGCTTTAGGCGCCCAAAAAACCCACCTTTTTTTTTAAGCAAAACTTGTTTAGACTTTCAAATCAAATTACGAAGAACCCTATTTGGGGGCCTGAAACCGCAAATGGTCCCCCCAACGTTTCCCAGCCCCCCTTGTTTCCCCGGCTTTTTTTTTATAAGAGGTTAAAAAAATTTAAATGTTTGAATTAAGTTTTTATTTTAAATTTAACAGAAATTAAAAAAAACAATGTTT
>JABUQX010125301.1:0-7500 GCA_015478945.1 Trachelipus rathkii
AATTCAAATTGAGCCCACCACAATTGAAAATTTTAACTCACTCACACAATTAAAATCACATATTATATCCCTCAGATAGGTATACCATTATATATAACGTCACAACCACCTAACATACTTGTGACCTTTTACAAAATTAAATTTATAAACCCATAATTAGAATATTCTTAAGGACTCACACACACAATAGTCTACAATAATTAAGCTTGTTATATACTAATAAAACAGGTCTAATTATCTAAATATTGCAAATCATTCTTCTCATCCTTCACTCTATTCATTCTTCTATTCCATCAATACATCAAGCACGCATACACATTTACACCCGACACCACTCACACTTCAACCTTTTCCTTTCATCTTTGTTCGTCACAGCGAGTCACAAAATCAATTTGCACCTTATTATCTTAATAAATACTATATCCAATTTACGACCATCTCTCGATCTATGCCTCTAGAATTCTATTATTCTTCATTATGCTCTTGTACATCTTCCATAGTATATCATCAACTCTATTAAAAAAACGACATAATTATTTAAAAACAAAGAACATACTATGTATCATGTCACACAAATGAAAATGATAGTTATAAGACCAATATAGCGCGTTCTGATCACGAGCTCTATCTCCGAGTTCCAAGAGTCTCAATTGAGACATTATCGTTGTGAATAGGGCACTAAGAAAAATAAGAGTAATATAGGTAAGTCTAGAATCAGCGCAAGGGCTTTCTCTCTTAATGTAACAGCTATCAACCCAACTTCAATCCATCAGTCAAATAATGATTGCGCTCCTTAAAATATATAACGACACGTAGTATAGATCATATAAACGTATAATGTAGTGACAATTCCTTTCTCCCTCACACACTATAATATATTTTACAGGGATATAATGCCATATAGTACCCCAAATTCTATTACTGATATTATAGCTACTGCTGCCTTTAGAGTATGGACATTCACGATGGTGAGGGGAAAGAAAGAAGGTTGAAAGAAAGTGCATGTGGTAATGCATGACACGAAATGCATACACAATATAGCCACATTATACACGTGCTGGGGGTTCGGAGTAGGGTTCACTACAAAAAGATACTACCATCTTAGGCATTAGAGTTTTCACACTTAAGCATATAATGCCCTAATCGCACAAGTTAATCATAGAACATACACCTAACAATTAGAGAATCTAAAATAACACCCTTCGGTAAATGATATATATATATATATAATATAAAATATATATATATATATAATAAATATATTAATATTATACATGATTTATTATATATATTAATATATATTATAGAAAATATGATAGATACTATCAATCTATGCAGATTGCATCATATGTATATATATTATATATATATATATATATATATATTAATAAGTGTGTGTGTGTGTGGTGGTGTGTGTGTGTGGTGTATTAAATCCCTATTTATATATGCGTATATAATTTGGTTTTGCGCGTTTGGAATCTGAAAGAATAGAGTTTTATGTAGAGAGATTGAGTAATAAGGAGGTCTATTAGTATATAAATGAGGAGGCTAGTTTTGATAAAGTAAAAGTATGTATATAAATATAAGTAAGAGTTATGGTTGTGATGATGATGAGAGATACATAGTCCTCGTATTGAAGTTAATGTTAGTATATGGTGGGTATATCATTTTTTACAAAGTGTCTTAATTCTCAAGATGAGTAGGATTAATGTTGGATTATTGAAAAAAGGTAAAGCGGATAGGAAAAGTTGTGAATGTGACATGGAGATAAGGTGTGACCTGGTGCAATTAAATCAATTGGTGAATAATAAGATGATCTTAAGTATCATTATTAGAGTGCGCTAGGGTCATACATGTAGGGTATGTTATTTAACCTATGTGGTTAAAGGATATATTAACGTAAGGTGAGTACTATGGTCCTGGAATAAAGTAGGTATAAACTATTATATATATATTATTTAGATTCCATTCTAAAGTAAATCATTATGTGTCAGATTGGACTAAGTCATTAGAGGGGTTGATGCTTTAGAGTTAATGATTAGAGAAGTAAATTTGAAACTAAATAAGTAGAGAATTGAACGTATTAGAGAGTTGTGAGGTGGTAAAGAAAAGTAGATAAATAATGCTGAGAATTAATAAATTAGAATAAGTTAACTATTGAGTAGAATGGCTTAGGAATTCATATAGTGAAATAGGATGAATGATAGTTACTGTTGTATTTAATAGCGGAAATTATATAGTTAGAGTATGAGTGTGTATGGGTAAATCGACCGACTGGTGAGAAACCGAAAGAGAAATAACTTAGAATTAGAGTCAGTTATAAATGGAAATTGATATACTCACTGTACGAGGAGAGAAATTGTGAAAGTTATTGTCACGTAGGGTAGAGAAGAAATGTGCTATATAGGTATAAGTAAGTGGCTGAGGGTATTATTGAGAGGGGGTTAATTGAGTATAGTAGTCCCATACCTGAGTGAGAAAAGATAGGGGTAGCTATAGTTACTTACTCCGTTTGTATCAACATATTGAGTAGAGAAAGCAACAGAAGTCACACTCGACACAATAAGGACAGTGGTACGGAGGACTCTCGGTCTGTGCACGTGAGTATCCTAGCGCAGTGATAGTAACACGTACAGCTAACGTATCGCTCTGCACTCTGCAATAGCGCACATCGCTCGACCGGAGGAGTGACGTAACTTTCACAAGTAAAATAAAATCTTAGATATGAGAAGGAATAGAATATATTGGAGGATAGACTAGATGGAGGAATAGGAACTAGGGCCTTTCTTTGATAGAGATCACGATATATGAGTGACTACATAGATATCCAATCTTTATATATTAATCTAATATATATATTTCTCTTTCAAGTATTGTGCATAATTATAAGTCACGCACCTTAACTCCCAGTCCTGGGGATGTAATGATAATAGAATATATATATAATGATAATATATATATATATATATTATATATATATAATATACTATATTATTAATATATATATATATATTAATATATATTAATATATAATGATATATATTATATAATATATAGTAATATATATATATAATTATATTAAATTAATATATATATATATATAAATATAATATAATATATATAAATATTTAAATATATATATATATATATATATATAATATATTATATATATTTTTTTATGTATAATACAATTATTTAGATTATATATTTATATAATAATTTACAATTTCACTATTGGCCGTTTATAATATTAATTTATATATTAATAATATATATATAATATATAATATATATATATTATATATATTATAATATATTAATTATATATAATATATGTATATATATATATATATTATATTATAATATATATATATATATATTATATTAATATTATATAATATATATATATATATATATATAATTACTATATAATAATATATAATTAATATACTATATTCTGTAATCATTTATTATTCCGAGAACATGATATTTAGTTGGGGATATGTATAAGAGTACTATGCATTCATAAGGTAGATTAAGTATAAAATAGGTAATAGATCAATGTTGAGAATACAAATATATAAGTAATAGAAGAAAAGAGAAAGCAATATATGAAAAGAGAGCTTTTGATAGAAAGATTGGAATAGATATGAAACATTAATCAGATAATAGATATGAATTAGATTATAGTATAAGTATTAAGTAGAATAGTAGATTAAGATAAGATAATAGATAGATAGATAGAATTAGTAATAGAATATTATAGATAAATAGATATAGATAGATAGATAGAAGATAGATAGTATAGATTAGAGAATAGATAGAATAGATATAAGATAGATATAGATTAATTATGATATAGATATGAATAGATATAGATGGATAGTATATGATATACGATGATAGATATGAATAGATATAGATAGATAGATATAAATATGATAGATAGATAGTAATAGATAGTATAGATAACGATAGATTAGATATAATAGATAATGATGTGATCGATATAGATAGATATAGATAGAGAATATAGATAGATATAGATTGATATAGATAAGATAGATAAAGATAAATAGATGATAGATGATTAGATAGATAAGAACAATGTCAAATCCCTTCTATTTTGACATTGATATAGTTTGATAGTCTAAGTAATAAAGATTAAATTAAATTAAAAAGTAAAAACTAAAGAAATTGATAAAAGTACTTGAGCGAAAATCACTATTATGAAGACAATAAATACTCTACTCTTCACTCTTCACAATCTCATATATTATATCATCTCTCTTCTATAATAATATAGTATTATAATTCATTCTTCTCCTCTCTCTCTCTCTCATTTCTCTCTCTCTCTCAGAAGAAAATCAGAGTTAATTATGACTCTAGAAAATCGAGTATCTTTATGATGAGATGAGAGAGAAGAGAAAAGAGAGAGAGAGAGAGAGAGGTGAGAGATAGAGTAGAGAGAGAGAGAGAAGAGAGTAAGAAAGAGAGAGAGAGAGAGAGAGCGAGTAAGTATATGAGTTAGAGTTAGAGAGTCTAAACATATAATATTAGAAGATTCATATATTTTAATAAAACTTAACATAAGTGTAACAATTCCTTAATTATGTTGTATAAGAGTATATAGACTCTCGGATTATTTAGTGCTATTATGAAGTTATATGCACTTTATATAGTCTCACGAAGTGGTAAATTAATAATTGCGAATCGAGTGAGTGTTTTATAAAATCGATTCTTGAATCGTAAGTCTGTTTGTTGTGGTTTTGGGGATATTACTTTAAAATTTGAGACCGATAACGGATGGTGTTTTTTATCTGCGTCTGTTATGTTTTGAGGTGGAAGGATTAAATATAAAATTTTTATTGGTGTCTGATGCCTGACGAGATTGATTATAATTTCACATTGATATGTCATTTCACTTATTTTCATTGTTTTGAAATTCAATGAGTTTGGAGAGCATCTAAGTATTATCCAATGTATTACTATTAATTATATTAATTGATAATTTATTTAAATATAAAATATTAAAAGAAATATTATTATTAATAATTGAAAATTATTAAACATAATAGAATGAGTATTAGCTAAAGATAGTACCGGAGTCAAGTATTAGTTATAGTAGTGAATTAAGTTAAGTTAGTAGATTAGAGAGTCGTGATAAAATTCAAATTAGTATGGTGAGCTTAGTCTAGTATATTAGAGAATGAGATAACTTAGTGGATATATAAAAGTGATTTGGAAGTTTCCTTTATAAGTTATATTTTTGAGAACGCTAGTGAATTAAACAGATTAGATTATTGAATAATTAGTTAAAGTGAGTTATATAGTTGAAATATAGTTAACATATTTCACTAGCGGAGAGTGATAATTGTGTAGTAGTAGTACTCATGTTTTATTACGAGGTTTACTATAAATAATGAGTGTCTTTATGAGCTCACGCTCGATTTGTGAGTTGTTTATTTATAGCGTATAAATTCTAAAAACCAGCCGGAAATAATGATTTAGTCATAACGAAAAACTCTGGATAATACAACTAAAATAAAATTAAAAATCATAATAATGAAAACTCTAACAAACAGGAGGGTGATGATGAAGGTCAACTCTTATATATTTTGAAGTAGTCACTGTACCTAAAGGAGTATCAAGGAGTATTTATTATAAATAGATATAGAGAATAACAGTAATGTATTGTAAATAACAAAAAATTTTTATATACTACTAATTTGATCTAAATAAGGCAAACCACAACTTAAGTATATTCACAACCCTGCTGACAATCCTCATCCACTTAATTCATCTAGTAAATATTTTTAATTATTATCATACTTTATAAAACATTAGAATGATTAAAAATTTAATATTTCAGTTATTTATTTGAGCAGTTTATATTTATATTATTTAGTATTATTGAAAACAATGAAATATTTAGATATATATATTAATGATATAATTAATGTGAGTAAATTAATTTATAACTCTATTAGAGGTTCTGCAATCTTGATGAATTTTGTAGGTCTATTCGAGTTATATATATATGTAGTTTACTTACACTATAATTACCTAATACTCATTAATTATTATTATTATTAATTATTATTATTTACTCCTTAATTATATTGCTCTCTTATTATCTTATTATTCACTTATAAATGAGGCTACATATATATATAGAAACTTATTAAATTATGCTTAATATTTTAAATCACAAATTTAAACGTTTCTCTCCTGCATTGATAACAGTCATACTTAATTCAAATGAAGTAATGAAAAGTTTTTAATATATATATATATATAGAATTTCCATAATTTGATAACTATCTCATATGAATTTATAAGACTCATATAAATACTTTACAGATATATATTGCATAATTATAACATAATATGTGTAGCATACTATTGTAACGTAAAAATCTACCTAATTAATATAGCGAAAGCTAAATCCATATCTTTAGACTGAAAAAAAATAATATCTCACAAATTATCATAAAGCATGTATCCATAACAATTATCAAAGTAAAAGATTAAATTTACAAATTTTTTAAAACAATATATTTTTAAGTGAACCATATTTATAAAATGATTATCATATTTATCATTTTTTTTCCACGAGAGAGAGATATAACAAATTTTAATATTCTTCAGTCAAACTTACTTTTATGACTATATAGTGAATTACTCCATCTTAAGTTGCAAGTACATGAGATAAGTACTTATTTTAAGACATTATGGAGAAAATATTTAACTATGACACATGTCCAGTATAAACATTCAACTCACACACAACCTAAATCATTTTAGATAAACGTACTATCACTCAATTAGGACGATACATTTCCTCTTTTCTGATATATAATAATATACGTCTCTTCTATTCTTTAAAATTTCTTAACTGACCAACTACATAAAATTCACAAAAGAGGAAGAGTCAAACAACATGCTAAAATTTTTAGATTTATATTATTAACAAAATAACTTTATATACAAATACGTTTTTTAAAAACTTCAATTATATCCGCTAAATAACAGCCTATTCCAGTAATAGTATTAAGGTATGTTAAACTACTTTCAGTCTTATATCCCATTTATTTTATAAACTTCAATAGTCATATGATATAGAAAACTTTAATTCAACAGGAAATAATAAAACTTATCTTCCGATTTCGTTGCAGTTCACAAGGAATTTGATTTCTTAACAAAATATTTCAACTCTAATTTATACCCTGTTAGCTTAATACATAGCACAATAAATAGTTTCCTCAACACAATTTATGACATTGTTTACTAATATTTGGACACATAGTCTACAGCTGAAAGAATAATCTTTATTAACGTAAACTATTTTCATATTTAATAAATATTCTAAGTTCTATATACACACTCAAAAAAGGAACTTTTCTAGATAATTTAAAATATAATTATATTAATATATATAATATATTTATCATATATTATATACATTTTGTAAACAAGTTAAATAGCCAACCTATTTAT
>JABUQX010125301.1:15000-23605 GCA_015478945.1 Trachelipus rathkii
ATAAATATATATTATATATAATATATATAAAGATATTATATATATAAATATAATAAAATATATTATATTATTATATATAATATAATATATAATTACATCATTATAAAATAAATATTAATTATCTAGTTTATTATTAGTATATTTAATTATATATATACAGAGGCGACATCGTTACCTCAAAATGTAGTTCCTTCAATCGTTACTAATATAACAATTATCGGAAAAATAGTTCGTTATCGTTATTCCGTTCTTTGAAAGGAAAGTAACGAAGGCCGGTTACTCGTTTTAACTTTTAGCTTTTGCTAGAAATTACGGTACGTTAATATTTGGTTTGTGTATAGAATTTATCATTATCATATTAATATTATTAAAAGACATTCCCTCAATCGTAGACAGTAACTCCTCAAGACTTAGTCATTATTACAATTTACACCCACACAGATTTAAATATATGTCATCACCTGCTTTGCATTCACAACACACCTACTACACTCGCCCTCAACGTTTCCCTTCTTCACCAACATATATACAAAATTTTAACTCAGAACACTTTGCTCAAGCTCAACCATGATGATTAAATTTTATAATATTGATTCATAGTTCTCTTCTTATTACGTTTACTTAATAAATATAACATTGTCCCACATAAATAATGCATCTTCAAGGTCATTTTTTCAGCATTGTTTTTTATATAATTTCCGATATTTATGTTTCAGAGAATGTTGAAAGGTCGTTTGGTAACCTTCATGATGTAGCTCAATAGATTACACTGTACAACATTCAAAATTACGCAAAGATGTGAATGAAAGTCATATTCTGGGGTACTTTTGTGCATGGAATCTGAATTTGAAATTCATTTTTCGTTTCCACATACAGTTTTTTGGGGAAAATGTAGTTTTAAAAAATTGAAACAAGCTCAAAACTGATCCTATACTTAGTTTTTGCAATAACTCTATAAGTATAGGTATATGTTTTAAACGAAGTTTATTTAAGTAATTTCTAATTCAATTTGGCAAGCATGCTTCTTCTATAAATATATATCAACCCTTTTTTTAAACTGATTCTACGTAGAATGATGCTAAAAACATTGCAACAATGGTTCTATAAACATAGCAACACGTTGGAAACTGATTCAGTTGAAGTCTTTTAAAATAAATTTAGCAACATTGATTCTATAAATATAACAACACGTTGGAAACTAATTCAGTTGAAGTCTTTTAAAATAAATTTAGCAACATTGATTCTATAAATATAGCAACACTTTCAAAACTGGCTCTCTTTTTTCTTTCTCTCTCTACCTTTTTCTCTATCTTTTTATTTCCCATTAGGTTCTTTCTATAACTTCTTTATCTTCCATTATCTTTATAAATTTTTGAAATGGAACCTATTTTTATTTCGTTTCTGTCAATTTAGTTTTTCTCAACCAATGTTTTTTTTTTACTTTATTTTCTTTTTAAAATATGATTGAAAGATTTGAGTTCTAAATTGTTATTTTATTTAAAATAAATTACAAGCAAGATTTTACTATTATAGACTATATGAATTTAAGTGATATGACTAAAGAATAGAATTAATAACATATCTGTGGAAATCACTACAAGCGGGCGGTTAAAGGTGGACACAGAAGGGCTATTCACAGCCCTTGCGAAAACTAATATGACCGAAACTCTTATGAAGGCTTGAGGACATTAATCTATGATTTATTTATGATAAAGTAAGTTTTTTTTCTTCTTTTTAATATGGCAAGGTGAGCGTCTAATGGGCCCGCTGCCGTTTAATACACGCATTTGGAACCTCTCTTAAATTTTATTTTTAATATCTCTGTCTAACTGCTTTATCGATGAGCTATCGGGCCATAATATATATATAATTTAATAGTTTTAGTATATTTTAATTTTCATATTTTTTTTCATAATTTAATATTGCATTAGTCCTGAAAGTTTGTATTTCCTTTATTTCTCCAAATTTATTTAAATAACTTTATTTTTTTATCATTAAATTCTCTTATATCTATATATTATATTAATTTTGTAAATATATGAAGTTAGTAAACCATTTTTGTTTATATTATTTTATTAAATAGTTTGTCTCCTTATTACTTTACCATAAACGTATCCTTGGAATCATAAACACTGTTACTAAGTGTTTCAATTAATAAGAATATTTATATAATTTCTATATATAATTATTTATTAATATTTTCTATATAATATTTATATTATATTTATAATTATCATATTTATTATACCATTACTTTATCACAATAATATTTCTAGTTGTTTTCCGTTACTGATTTTCAATTTCATATTTCGAAAAATTATATGGTATTATTAATTTAATATATAATATTTGGATGATATTTTTGTTTATTGGATAGTAACATATTCCCTAGACATTTAATTTATATTTCATACATTATTATTAATATAATATATTATATATTAATTTTTACTTTTATTATATATTAATTATTATATTATATATTATTTTTATAAATTTGTTATTTACTTTATTATATAGTATAATAACCTATCATATTATAATTATTAATTATTTATATTATATTTTATTAATATAGTGTGTGTTAGAATTTAAATATATGGATCTTGGAAAATTTTGGTTAGTAAACGTTTTGTAAAACGTTTTAAGTATTTTAGCACTTTAGTCTGCCTAGACTGGATTATACATTTTAGGTATATTTTTAATCTCGATGTTAGTATCTCACTGTTCTGTACCAAAGGTCTCAAATAGCCATTGGAAATAACCATATTAAATTCTTCGGTTTTTTATGGTGACATAATTTTTAGCTAACTTTTTTGTTAGATTTAATATAATTAATATAATCATTTACATTAATATAATTAGAGCTTCTGGATATCTTTATGTTATATAAAAATTATTTAATTAATTTTTTTTAAGATTAAACAATATATATATAATTATAAATATATATTAAAATTATATATTATAAATAAATATTATATATATTATATTTTATAATTATTTTAATATTATAATTTATATATATATATTATATAAATATATTATATTTATATATATATAATATTATAATAATATATTATAATTTTTTATAATAGGCTATGTATGGTCATAAAACAAATAATGATTTAATACTAAAAAGTCTCCAAATCAACTTGGCACCTCATATCTGCTTTGCTTCTATTATTTGCTATACATTCACGTGTAAATTTGTGTTTGCACCTCATATAGTTAGTGAGTACATTACTCAGTGATTAGTATTTTTAATTTTTAATAATAGTAATTACGAAGATTTAGTTTCAACAGAAGCGCTTAATGTAAATGGAACGTATCCGTAGTAAATTATAATTATATAATATATATATATATATTATTATATATATATTATAATTATATTATATATTTATATATATAATATATTTAATATTTTATATATTATATATTTATGTATTATATATATATTATATAATTTATATTTATTATATATATATAATTTATGTATATATTATTAATAATATTATATAGATATATATAATATATAGTCTATTAATATTTACTTTTATATAATTAATACTTAATACTAATCCCTATAATACATTATCAATAATACTATTATTACTAATAAAAATCAATATTTATTATATTATTTATTATATTATATTTTATAATAGATATATATATATATATATATTTATTTAATATATATATTTATTTATAATAATATATATTATATATATTATATATTAAATATATAATAAATAATAATATTATTAATTATATATATCTTTCATAGTTAATAGTTGAGTAATATATTTTTTGATTAAATTAGTTATAATTCCGTAAATATATGTATTTGCTCAGATTTTTTTTTTTTTTTATTTCGACCAAAAGTAGGCATCAGTAAAAAATATGTCAAACTAGCTCCCCTTCCATTTGTTGTTTTTACTATGAAATTTTTATTTATTATTCTATATCTATATATGTAGTATTATATAGATAATAAGAAGGTCATAAATATTGGACGATATACTCAATCAGTTATTTTGGTCGATAAACTTAATATTTATTTGATTCGATATCCAACAAATTCAGCATATTATATTAGTAAATGAAAGGTTACTATATATATATGATAATATTTATATCATATGAGTATATTTATAGTCATGAAGAGCTGTTAATCTATTTAGTTTATATTTATACATCTTGAAAGTTGAGTTAGGAAACTATATTTAGCTTAGATAATTATGTAAATCTAATAGTATATAATATAATTTACGTGTGCCGTAAATAGGATTTACTCACTGGGAAGCAGATAAAAGATAAAAATAATAAAAATTTATATATAATTAATATGTATATATATTATATATATAAAATTAATAAGCGATACAAGTATAATATGAGTCGTTATCATATATTATCCTTGGTTAGATTCTGTCTGTAACTATGGGTGTAAGGTTTCGCCAGTTTTTCGCGGTGGGGGTCAAAAGAAATAGTGACTCACTTGCGAGATTGTGGAGTCTATGCGATTAAACCTCTTTCAGCCTCTCTCTTTCTATAGCTATACGTAAATAATATATTATATTGAATATATATATTAAATTATAATTATTATTATACTATATATATTATTTATTATTATATATATGATATATATTGTATATCTTGAATTCTTAAATTAGGTCGACAAGTTAAACTAAACCTACTATGAATAATAAACTATAATATATATTATTTTTATAATTATCTACTGATATATTATTAATTTATATTATTTATAGTATAGTAAGTATTAATATATATATTTTAGTAGTATATAGTATGTATAGGTTATAAGTGAAGATAGGTGATTAGATTAAATTGTGAATATATAGTATGGATGTAGAAGATATTAGTAGTAGGAATTATAGAGTAATATATGTTTATCTGAAAAATTATACCAAGTCAAATGAAAAAGTGTTTTAGTTATTTTGTTGAGATAATAAACTGTAGGATATTACATGAGAAGAATCAGTCGTATATATATAAATAGTATCAGAGGAAGAGAGAGAGAAGGAAAAGAGAGGAGGAGAAGAGACAGAGAGAGAGCAGAGAGACGATGACTGGATGAGGAGAGTCCAATCTCGTGAAATAAACTACCAGATGTTATCTGACTTATGATTGCAAACGTGCAATCGAAGCATTTGCAGCCATATCGCGGCAAATAATTACAACCGAGGCGAAAAACTTTTCACCGATAGCTTAAGTGCCATGTCAAAATAGTACATAAATCATGCCATATATATATAGAGTTATAGTGATAGCCCATCCCTCGCCCATTCATAGCCCAAAGCTCCTCTATAAATAAAATAAGTAGAGAAAATGGCATAGTTATTGATATGAAGTCGGTGAGGTCAATATAATTATTAAGTCATCATTAATTTAGAATAGGTAGTGAGTCAATGATTATTATAAGGCCAATAGAGATTAGTTTCTTTTTTTTACGCTCAATGTTTTTAAATAATCATAATACAGACATAATTTGCGAATCAAAAGTAACATAGTAGACATAGTTTATCATAGTGTTGTATATAGTGATCGATATTAAAGGTACTGGTAACAATTAAGTTAATAGATAAGTACAGTGGTAAGTAATAGGAGTATTGTATTTATGGATTTCCTTTACTCAAATATATAAGTAAAGTAATGAAGGTGGATTTGTAACGAGAGCCAGTCGTTATATAATATAGGAGTATAGATCGCATAATAGACTATATTAATATATCTTTATCAGTATCTACTATTATCTTATTACTTTACTTATTTACGCATATTATAATAGGTTATTACATATGTATATTTATATAATATTTATATGGAGGGTGGCGAGAACATTACGCTAATAGTAAAATGACTTCTCGAGTGAACGGTGCACCTAGCAGTAAATATATGATGCGACTTGGAAGTTCACAAAAAGGAACGGGATCCACGCGCGAGTAGAAAATAAGAAAAGAACAGAGGAGAAATGTCCCCGTCGCTTCCTATAACGAAATATATAGTTATTAAGTACTTGTGGAAACTCAAGAATAAGATGAAGTGTTCAGAGATGTGAGCTGAAGTAGCCAGCACATAGTAGACCTACCGTGGCGGACAAGAGACAAACGCGGTCAAACTTGTCAGTTCGACCATCAAGACACTCCATCACCATCACTTGTCCGGTTCTTACCGAGGTTACTGCGTCCTAGAAAGACACCATCTTCTGTTCCAATGTACCGAGAGGAGCTTGAGCTTCTGGCGGAACAGAATGAGTTTCGATGCATTAGCAAAAACCATTAAGTCAAAAGTAAGGATGTTAAGTGCGATCCTTGACTTATGCAACAAGAGATAAGAATGCTTGAAACGTATCGGAATCTGTTGTTAAATGAGTTTAAGAAAGGAGAACGGTTCCTGGTGAGAATAACACGCAACAAGTAACTTTTTCACCCCTAAAAGTGTATTGATTAGCGTTCGGACGTCAATGTTTAGTAATAAGGTCATACTGGTCAATTGTAAGAGAACAAATTCAATATGGGGAACTACCTAGACAAGGCGAGTGTTTCGACGCTTTAAAAATATCGGGAAACATAAAACTGTTTTTTTTCTCAGATGTGCCTGGTTTTTATTTACTCACTGTAATTAATCCAGTGAAATTGCTCTCTCGGGTTCTGAGGAGAGGAATAAATGACTGGAATTGGATCAGATGCGCGAGCGACAATGAAGAGATCTCATAGAACACCACAAGCGCACAAAGAAATTGATGCTTAGATGGTTAAATTAGAAGAAAGGATTGGAGTACTTGGTGGAGCAAAACTAATTGTATGCATCTTCCAAATTCCAGATTAGGCTGAGCAGCAGCGCTGGAGTACTTTTAGAGAGGGAGCTAAGCTGTCGGGTGCCGAGTCGTTTTGGGCTTCCGCGATATTGTCTTTTTAGAGGAAGCAAGGAAAATATAGCCTCAAATGTCTGCAGATCCGATGGTAATTCTTGGTACGATTTGTTAAAAGCTGAGTTGCACGATTAGTGGTCAACTTGGCGGAGCACCTGCAGCAAAGCTGATGAAAGAAGTCTGATGTGAGAGAGTCAGTACGATCGGGAAAAAATATCAGAAACGAGGTGATTGAGGGGCTTATGGCTAGTCAAGTTAGAAGCTAACAGAGGTCAATAAATCTTAGAAACAATATTATTCTCACCTGAGATTGTACACGACATGTCGCCTCGGATTGAGCAGATGTCTAATCATCTGCTAAGCGGAATTGGACCACACACACATAAGGGAAAGCGAAGAGCGCCATACAACAGCTGAATTCGAAGAAAACATTTAGTAGAGTTTTATGGCAGTAGAAAAAACTACTGATGAAAGCTTAGCTGATCAGATAGTTAATAAATTAGAGGAACTAGGTTTGTCTCTTGATAACTGTAGGGGGCAAGAGGACGCTATGATAATGGAGCTATATGACTTAAGGGGATAATAAGTGTGCATAGAAGAATCTTGAACATTGAATCACCAAGGCGCATCTGTGCGGTAGGAAATGGCCAGCAGGTGAAGTTAAAGTGCGTGTGGATGCATGGTCGCGCCTCACTTCATGTGGTGTCCTCGCAGGGACATTTTTTTTGTGCTATTACAGAGACTCTAATAGCTATTCTCCTGCTCGGCGAGAGATGGGGCATTATTTGAAGTGCAGCAGTGTGACCTTCGTCGCCTAAACTCATGTAACTCAGACAACCTTGATGGGAGTGAGAATTTAGAATTGGTAAAAGCTGGGTAAAAAAGAAACCAGCTATAGTGTTTGTGATGCCTTTATCCAACCTTGTGAACATACACAGACTGTGTTGATTAAGTGAATTGAAATCAGTCATTAGCAAACGAGATAACGACAATAACGAATTTTGTATAGTGGTATCTTGGTATAGGTAGATATACTATAAAATCATTAAGTAAGTATGGGCAAAGTAAATATGATGCATTGATGTAGCAGTTAAGCATCTCCAAGCATTTATTAACATTGGTTAGATTGAAGGTACTGCGGCCAGAGTGGATTTCGGCGATTCGGCAATGCTGGGGATACGCTAGCAGAGAGATCAGCGTGATGAGTGGGAATTGGAGCAGGTAAATTTGTCGGAAGCACTTAGAAAGAAGCACGAACAAAAATTGGAACAGTTACCCTTCCCACCAAAATGAAGAATTGTTCAGAAATATAATTAATGTTTTTGGTCATCGTCGATGCAGTGCGAATGAGTTGTAATCCAAGATTTGAAGCTTAATCACATGAAACGTTTGAATTTATATATCGGCTTGATGTCTGCAAGATGAATGCATGAACCTTGTGATGAAAAAAATGTAAAGATTTGTGGAAGTTTTCATTGTGATGCAAATGGACAGCCATGGTGTAAGCTCAAAGCTAGCCATAACTGTAAATTTAACTCCAGAAATAATTTTCATAGCGATGTCTTATAGATCGGGGAAAAAGACGATAATGCCCTTATCAAGTTCTTAAGAATACAATCGGAAACGGGTTGTGTGATGGTCTATCCAAACAATTTTTTATTTAGAATAATATACTATTCCAGTTAATTGTAGCCTCTG
>JABUQX010125303.1:0-25000 GCA_015478945.1 Trachelipus rathkii
GGACATCAGAACGGCAAATCAAGTCAATATAACCGAAATCAGACCATAGTATACCCATGGGTAACAAAAAAAAAAAACACGCATGAAATAAATACTACATATACAAATATCACCTAACAATAAAAAAACTAATTAAAATACAATATAACCAAATAAATATAAACAAATGCAGAAAATCTATTAAAACAAAATATAACTAATTATATATACATCAAAAAAAATTAAATATTAATATAAAATATATACATACAAAATTAAAAATAAGTAAAAATAATATTCAAAATATACAACTAAATTATTTCCTCAATTAAACCTAATTACACTAAATCTCTCACTCTACTCTGGCAACCTCTATACACAAATACTCAACATCAAAAAACCCAACACATAAAAAAATCAAAAATCACATCTCCTTACATACTCCACAACATAAAAATCTACTCACCAAAGACATTCTCTCCCATCCATCCTACACCATACATACTACATTCAAGCTCCGCTCAGACAAACAATCAAAAATGCCGATACAGGAACTTAATAGTAGATTCTAGAGGAAACCATGTTTGAGATAAGAAAAAAAGCCATTTCGAATGATAATATGGTTCATTTGGAGGACAAATTGATACAAAAAGAACAAAAATATAACAATAAAAAGGACAATAAAATGTGAGAAATAAAAAAAAACTGTTAAACTCAAAATACTGCAAATAACGTCAACAACACAAAATAATTAAGATAAAATTAAATAAGTAAAATAACAAAGTAAAAATATAAAATAAATTAAGAAATTATAAAACTCAAAGAAATAATAATACATATTGATAAAACGACAATTAAGGTCTTACACGTGACTTCTACGAGTTAAAGATTAACAAAGATTTGCCTTTACAGGCGTGCGAACGAAATATTACAATACAAGCAATAAAGAAAGAACAATTAATACAAAGAAGAATAATTCATTGTCGAGATATATAAATAAAATTATAAACAATTAATAATATCTAAAAAGTGATAACTCAATAATAAAATTACATTAAAATAAAATTAAAAATCAATGTAAAATTATTTTTTAATAAAATTTCAGTGTCTCAAGCACGTCTAAAGTGCATAATAAATTGCATAAACCTCTGAAGTAAGCTAAACAAAAACTGTCTTCAAATACTCTCCACAAATTACCCTCTCTCTCTTCAATACTCACCCACTCATCACAGTCTCTTCTACTATACTCATATACAATACATCATACTTCTCTCTAACTAACCAGAATCTATTCTTCAAATCTCCTTATCATCTACTCAGTTCGGAACTTCGTCTCTCCTCTCTCACTCATATATCAATACCAATAAACCAAAAACGTACATAAGAAACTACACCAATTAATAAAAACCTATAAAATGTAAGAAGAAATACTTATGCCAATGTAAAATATATACTAAATAATAATATATATATAACAAATATACAAATTTTTTTAATCCTAATATAAAATACTAAAATATACATAATATATACACTATAATATATATATAATAAACCTAAAATTCAGTATAAGATATCTCATAACATATAAAATATATATACTATAAATATATAATATTAAATACACAGATTAATATTTATTATTTAATATTATTATTAAATATATTAATAAATATTTATTATTATTAATAATAATATATGTTTGACAATTTACTAAAAACAAAAAAAAAAACTATTATAATAACATCTCTATCGTATAGACAATACTAAGAATCGAGGGTAAAATAAATAGTTGAAACGGATTAAACTTCAGAGAAAATTAAATATGTATAGATTCTAAAAACCAGCTGTAAGAAACAAAATCGATACCACCAAGAATAGGAGGATGCTGCGTCTAAAAGAGAATCGCGGCTACTTGCCTCAGAAGTAGTGAAGAGAGATAACGCAGCTTCACATAATTTTGATTAATAATGACCTCCGATGGGAAAATCTGCAAATCAATAAATATATTAAGAAACAAAGAACGGTGAGACGCTGTGAAGGTGTGTACAGCAGAGAAGAAATTAAATATACACAAGATTGGAACAGAAGGACACATAGGTGAAAAATAGGAGCTGAAGTAGACAGAACCTACAAAATAGCACAAAGTGGAGAAGAACGAGGTGTTGTAGAATGTGCAAGATTGTGTGTGAATGTAGTCCGTGATAAAGATGTGTCGGTAGATAGGAATAAAACCTATAAAAAAATAATTATTAAACTGATAAAAATAAACTACATAAATATACTTATAAGAAAATATATAAAACTATAAAATAAATATATCAAAACACATAAAATATAAAAATTAGGTAAAAAATATATATATTTCAATATAAATAAAATATATTATATATATAATAATCAATACAAATAAAAAAGTAATTACCCTATAAAAAATACCTCAAAATTAATAATCATAATAAATATAATATATATAAATAATATATATCAATAATATATATCAATATATAAAATACTAAAATAAAAAAAAAACCAAAACCAAAAAAATGCAAGCACGTACAGGGCGATATACTGGGCCAGTTGGAAGACGCCGACATAGCAGGGAATACAATATGATGGTCTAACAAAAGATCGACAGACAATGGCAGTAGGACGATGATAATGCGCGAAAATTACTACGCGACACAACGCGCCGTTCCATCGCCACTATTAGAACCAAGAAATTCACTCACAACACCGAAATTTCGACTGAAAAAAAATCAAATATTAACAAAAACATGCAATTATAAAAACCAAATACTGGACAGGGCGCGTATACGAAAAAAACAAGAAAATAGCAGATTGAACACCATTAATAAAAAAAAACTAAGCACTTGTAAAGTACTGAAAACAATAATATTAAAATAAACAACAAAAATAAAAACTAACTCTAAAACTAAGAGTATCGGAAAAAAAAACACACAAAACATACACAACAACTGAAGTTATCAAAATAAAAAAAAAATAAAATAAATAAAATCTAAAAAATAACAAAAAAATATTTAAAATTAAATAAAAATCATAAAACCAAAACACAAAAAAAAGAAAAAATAAAAAGACACTTAAAAAGAAATTTAAAAGGTAGCCATAGAGATATATAAACACAAAAAATTACGCGATGCCAAAAAACGAGATCAATCAGATCAACAAAAAAGAAGAGGTAAAAATAGTCAGTTTGCTCCGAAAATTGATGCAAGAGAAACAGAGACCAATGTCAAGGGCAAATAGGAGAGCGGAGACTACGGAATGTCCAAAATGGCTTCTCCTACAAACTTATATATAATAATAAAAATATCCTAAAAATATATACACAAATTTTATTTTTTAACTACTATATATATATATATTAATATATACAAAAAACTCAAAAAATATACACATACATACATACTCTAAATTATCAACTATTAAAAATATATATAAATATATATACAAAATATTATAACTATATCATATAATAAAATAATTATACTACTATACATTTGTTTTGTTTATACTAAAAATATCAAATAATAAAAAAAATAATATATATAATTCAATAATCAAATTAATAATAAAATAAAATACCTAATAAATATATTATAATATTAAAAAATACCTAAAAAAAATAAATAAATCACTAAAAAAATAAATATACATACAATAATACTATAATATATATAAATATATATAAATCCAAAAAACATAACCTAACAACAAATACCAAGTTTGAAGGGAACACTATAATAATAACTCAATATTAAAAAATAAATAAAATACCAGAAATATAAATATAAAAAACTAAAAAAATAAAACTATAAACTATAATATATATATATATAATAATAATAAAATACCAAAATTCATAAATAGTTAACGTTTGGTGAAACATAAATCCAAAAAATATGTAAAATATACACATAACAATACAACAATCGATCAACAGAAAAGATGAAGCAAAAGAAGAAGGCAATTTAAACAATTTATAATTATTAATGCACACATAGAACGAAAAATGCACAGCCTTCCTTGGCAAAAACATACAGCGGCACGATAAGGACAGAATATATCGACCCACATAGTACATCAAGACCAATCTAAAAAGCCGATTTAGGCTTGAAGGATTAACGACAAAAAACATTAGAAATAAGTAAAGAAAACTACAATGTAGAAGTTATTTAATATTATCTGTAAAATTAATCATAAAGGAATATTCATTTATGCTTAATTTTGTAGTATATTTTGCTGTTCCTTTTAGAAAGAACTCCAGAAATTTAGCACCAAAAAAACCAAAAAAAAAACAAAACCCTAAACACAACAAATAAAACCAAATTAGTAGTAAACAACATGAAAAAATAAAAAAACCCACAAAAAAAAAAACAGAACATCAAAAACAAAAGAAAAATAGCAAATGTATATCCAGTTGCATTCTAGAACAAATAAAAAATTAACAAGAACCAAAACACAGTACAATAAAAACCAAAAGACAACCTAAAATAAACCAAAAAAATAAAATTCTAAAATTCATTGCAACATAGGCGAATTAATATATGCAAAGTTCAAACCTTATTTACAAAGCAAAAAATCCCACAAATTTTTTAGGTTAAACCGTTAAATAAATACAAATATTAGCGAGAGTAAGAAAAATTTGAGAGACAGATCTTTTAATACAGGTTACGGGAGACTATATAACAACAAAGCAAACGTAACAGATTTCAAAGACATATTACGCAAAAAAAGAAGAAAGACACCAAACTGGGAGACAATTGCGATTAACACAGGAAGAGTAACAAAGAGAAAGAAACAACAATAAATTACCAAAATCAAACCAAGAAAAACAACCTAAATGACCTAAACACAAAACAAAAAACCTAAAATACAGCGATGCAGCACAGACACAGAGAACGACAAGCAGAGCCACGAAAGAAGAACCATTTCATATGGTAAGAAGTCTGGTCATGTAAATTATTGAGCGTTTGATTGAAGACCTAAAAACCATAAACAGAAGGACGCCTACATAAACCGAACAAAACAAAAGCTTTAATTAATTAACGCAATTAAAATAGCAACATTCCAAATGGCTAGAGATTTAATCTTCTTCAATTAAAATTTAACCTATCATTCAAATACTGACGCTACCTCTCTCTTCATAAAAATCAATCACCTCTCTCTCTCCTCTCTCACTCTCATACTCGTGCATCCGCTGCTAATCTCTCTGACTATCCATACATCAGAAATCATACCAAATCTCACAAAACCAAAAAAAACAAAACCAAAAACACCCCAAACGTCTACAAATAAAACCTTAACTCTCTTAATTTCATAAAAATATCAAAAAAAATAAACCCATCAGATATTAAGATAATTCAAAACAACAAAAACAAAAAAAAAAAAACAAACACAACGCCTCAATATCACATACCCACATGAAGAGGAAGCCATCACCAAAAAATTAACTCAAATAACTCAAAAATACACAAAAACTCAAAAAACACCAAAACACAACAAAAATAAACTTAAAAGAAACTACACAGAAAAAATCTTCATCAATCCAAACATCAAAAACGAAAGAAATTAATCATCCATAAAGACGAAAACAATATCTAATCATATCAAAACAATCTAACTATCAAAATAAACTACAATACATCTCCTTTTGACACAAAACAGTAAGACACTCAGATTGGTAAATCATGATAAAATTGAGAAGAACCATTAACTTGAAACAAAAAATTAAAGGATAATAAATATATAAACCAAAAAATATCAACATATGTTCAAAATAAAATAAAAAAGAAATGAAAAAAAAATTAGCTAATTTTACTCGTAATGTTACAGCATTAAAAAAAAAAAAAATAACAATGTAAAAATTAAACAGACAAAAAAATTAAACAATTTAAAAAAAATTAAGAATTTATACAAAAAAAAAAAAAACATGATAAAAATCATATGAAAAGGTGATCAATAACGAATGAAACACAACAGGTAAAAACAAAAAAAATATATAACCATTAAAACAATGTATAAGTCCCAACATAATATAAAAAAACCAAAATAAAAAACTAAAAAAAATAATAATACATTTTTTAATAACATATTCTAACATTTCTAATTTTTTATAAAAAATGATAAAAACTAAAAGAAGAGCTAATAATCCCAAATACACAAAAAAATTAAATAACACAACAAAAAGCAAAGAAACAATAACTCTTACAAGGTCAAACACTTAATAACAGCGTCTACCCAGACATCTCCTCATCCAAAAAATCCCTCCAAAATTCCCTCATTAAAGAAAGCTGTAATTAAAGAACTATTCCAAAATGGCACTTTAAAACTAAATCAATAATAATTAAAATGAGGGGAAAGAAAAAACCCTCTCACCGGAATTAGAAGTTAGATTGGATGGACACCCCCACCCCCTACTCCCCTAACACCCAACTGTCAAACAATAACTAAAATTTCAACATTTTTAACAACAATTTCCCTCCATAAATCATCCAAAAATACCGCATTGTAAGATAAATACAAACGCATTGGAGCAGGCTTTTGTACACGGTGAATAAATTATAATTCTCAAAAAAAATCCAGACAAAAACGTCAAAAAGTAGCAGCGATAATTATAATTATGTGATCTCGAAAAATTCACGAATAAAATCTATCATTCTACTAAATAAATAAACCAATATTAAGATCTTTCCATTACCAATCCAAAAATTATTACGTATAAAAACGAAATCTTATTCACTTTTTTTTTCTAATATCGAAAAACAAACAAAAAAAAAAAAATTAATCAAATATAAAAATATAATCCTACTAAATTCATTCACAGCACATGTGGTGGCTTGGTAGGATTCCTACGAGTATAATATTAAAAAGCAAAAATTTAAATAATTATTATATATATACTATATACTATACTAATAATAATCAACTCATATAATAGTATATACAAATAATATATAAACTATGTCTCGTAAGTAAATATTAATATACTATATAATATACCTAAATTATTACAAACAATATATATAAATATAAAATATAATAAAAACTTAAAAATAATATTATAATAAATCTATTAATATACTATATATAATATATCCAAATATAGATATAAAGATATATATATAATATAGAATATATATATATATATATATAATATATACATATAATGATATATATATATATTACTATTAAAATAATATATAAAACTAAAATATATATAATAAAAATAATATCAAAAATAATATAATAAATATAATTAAATTATATATATAAAATATATACTATTATATAAAAAATATCATCAGATAAAATATATAATAAATAATAATAATATATAAATATTATATATATATATAATAATACTCCTAAATAATAATCAGTGAAACTATATAACTATAAAAAATTAAATATTGATTTAATAAATCAATATAATTATAATAATAATATATACAATATATATATACTATATAAATAATACAATATATATATATTTCATATAATATAATATATATATATACTATAATATATATATATATACAACTATATAAAATAATAATATATATATATATATAATAGTATATATATATTAATCACTAATAAAATTATATATAATTATATATATTATTATATCAATATATATATATATATTAATATAATATCTAACTAAAAACATATATAAACGTATAATATATATATATATAATTATTCAAATAATAAACTATATTAAGGACACATGTATAATTATAATTATATATATATTATAAAATATAATTATATAATAAAATAAAATTATATACATATAAATACAATTTATTCAAATAAAAAATAACAAAAAAAAAAATATCTCAAAAAATCTTAAAAAAATATAATTATATATAAGATATTTTATATAATATAACATAAAATATATAATATATTACATATAAATATATATAGTAATAATAAACTATATACTATATATATATATATATATATTAATATATACTAGTATAATAATAAAATAATAATACTATACATTTATAATAATATAAATAATAACTTATATAATATATATAATATATATACTTACAAAAAATAATATACTATAATAATATATATATAAAACATATATATAATAATATATAAATAACCTAAAATAGTATAGACTATATAGTATTTATCATAAAATATATACTCTACATTATTGAATATTATAGTATAATATCTAAAAATAATAGTATAAAATCAGTAACTAGACTAAATAATAAAATAAAATATCATATAAATATATATATCAAAAAATAACAATAAATAAAATATATAAAATGATATACTAATATAATATATATAACGTACATATATATAAAATATATATATATATATAATAATAGCGAATAAATAAAATATATTATATACAAATATATATATATACTATAATATATAAATACGAACTTAAATATTTTAAAATGAAAAAGCTTTAGCCAAAGTCAAGAAATTTCAAAGTGAATTGTTAAAAAGTACAATAAAAACCCACAAATTTAAATCAATAAAGCTAAAATACCAAATAAAACACCAATCTATGAAAGCATAGAATGAGTGATAAAGGCACAGTAACACGAAGGAAGGGAGGGCGGGAGTTTGGAACCGAGAGAATAAGAAAATGTGGAAAGGGAAAACTCGAGAAAAACGAAGAAGGGAGACACATAAAAGACAGAAGAAAAGGAAAAATGACATAGGAGGTGAATAAAGAGTAGAAGAGAGCAGAGAAGAAGAAGATGAAGACGAAACGAATGAGACGAGAACAGGAAAAAAAAGAGCTAAGAAAGCACACCAGAGAAGAGAAGGCGAAAAAAGAGAAGAGAGAGAGAAAAGATAGAGAGAGAAGAGAGGACATGGTGAAACAGACGAAGGATTGAAAAGGAAGATTAAAGATAAAAAAGGAAGTAGTGGAGAAAATAGAAAACTACCAGTAATAGTGAAAAACCAAGAAAAGAGATAGAGATGGGAAAGAAGATGAAAGAGAGAGAAAGTGTGGGAGCTAGAAAGAGACGAATTAACGAAATTGAATAAAAAGGAACGGGCGTCTACAACTGCTGTTTTAAAGCGACCAGAAAAAAATCAGAGAGATGGGCATGTCAAGAGATAAGAAAGAGAGATGACAAACGAACAACAAAAGAAGTAGGGGAGAACAAAATTAGAGTGTTAAGAAAGGCAAGGAAAGACAAGGCTCGGAAATAAAATCGGAGTGGAGACGCGAAGAGAAGACGCACATATGGTCGCACTCAGGGAGAAAGATAAAGTGGAATGAGGCAGAGAATAGGATGATAACACACCCTATTGAAGTCAAAATGATCAGAGTTACGACGATTGACAAGGTATAAAATTCATAGTACGTGTTATCAGGGCGGATATATCTCCAAACTTGATATTCCACGTAAGATTTTATGATAAGAGAGACAGCGAGTTAATAAGATCAAAAATAGGAAAGTTGACGACCATAAAATCGCACACGCATTGTAGCGAGAGAATCAAAAGGCAGACAAGCAGGGGAGAGACCACAGAACGCAGGAGAGGAAGACGAGATGAGACGAAGAAAGAAGAGAAAACAGACGGAGAGAGATGAGAAGCCAGAAATGACGAAAGAGATATGCACACTAAAGTAGCATTAGAGATGAAAATAGAGAGTGAAGAGAAGTATAGAAAGATAGCAGTAACATAGTTAATGAGAATATTGAACGTTGGTTATTAAGTGTGCGCATGTAATAGTAATAGCAGTACTGCAATGATTGAAAGACGACACTATAGAACAGCATAACGATGCGTCTATAAAAAAATTCAGACTTTATGGGAAAATCAAATGTTCTTATTATCTGGCAGAGGACTTTATTAAATTAGATATCCATTCACAAATATAAAAATTTATATAATTACTAAAATCATTTAAAAGAAAAGAATAATTGAAAAAAAAGTTATGAAAATAACTGAAAATTAAAATGAAAAATAATCAAATTCTGAAATAACAGTACATTCAATATACGTAATTCCTGCTGCATATAGATGGTATATTTAATATAGGACTAATTATACGTAATTCCTTAATTGGTAAATTTTATATAATAGAAATATAAAATAAACTACAATACAATAATAATAATAAAATAATTAAATAATAATTAATAATAATAATAATAAATAATATAATATAACATTAATAAAACAATAATATATTAATAAATTTTCTTCAAAGAAAATTTATAAATAATTAATATATTATAAAATTAATAATTAATAATAGAATTTAAATACTAATATTATTAATAATAGATAATAATATATAATATATAATATAAAATAATATAATATATAATAATATATATAAATAACTCAAATACATAATAAATAATAATGAATAATAACATAATAAATATAATAATAATAATAAATAATTAGATAATAATAATAATAATTAATAATAATGAATATAATTAAGTAATAATAAATAATAAAATATATATATATATAAATCTATAATAATAATAAATAAATAAATTATATAACAAGATGATAATATAATATTTAATATATAATAATATAATATTATATATAATATATTCTAATAAATATATATTATAATAGCTAGTATCACAAAAACGAAATTTTAAAAACATTTTTAAATAATTTATTAGCCGACTAGTTTCGGGCAAGAATATTCTTCTTCCCATTTTCAAGCCTTACAATATAATGATATCAAAATTTTCAAATAAAAATATTAATGATAACATACCAATAATAAATATTAAAATACATATAAGTATAAAAATAAAATAAATCAATATAGACATAAATTAATGGTTACAATATTATGCAGTAAAGAGCTCTTAATTAAAACAATAGAAACAATAAACAATATTAAAAAGACTGTTAAATTTAATTTTCATTTAAGGTCACGGTTGTTTGAAATGCCAAATATACAAGGATTCTAACAAACTGAAGATACGGGTTCCTCAGTTTGGGAGCAATATTCCAAAATTGGTACTGTATAAGTGGTGGGCCTTCCTGAAAGAATGAAGCATTATATATAGCTGAATGGGAGGATGATTAAATGGTCTAGAGTATCATAAAATAGAAAAACCTTTATGCATCAAGCAATACGTGTGGAAAGATTTCGTATTGTCTTTCCTAATGTATGGTGGCAGGTCGCAGTCACCGCACTTATAATGATATGATTACTGATGGAGTCGAGCAAATTTTATTTGTGAATTTTAGTTTTGGAATTTTAAAAAATTATTCCCCAATTTTCGTTCTATAATAAAAATATGAACCTAATTTAACCTGTGGAAGTTGTTTTTAAAACTACGTCAATTTTACAACGAATTTCGTAACTCATTTTTCCCAGAAAAGGCAACCTCAATATACAAAATATCCTTAGGAGCTTTTCATTAATGCTGCCATTTGACACTAAATTTTGCTAAGGTTTTTTAATACTTTGAGTCAATAATAAATTCTGGAACTTACCAATTCTTTCAGATAATGGTTTTCAGGATTCGAGTTTCTTTATGTTAAAATTACATAAAAGATGACGAAATTTGTATCCCCTGTATAATAAGAGTTTTATTAAAGTTTCATTATAGTTCCGTCAGACTTTTTGCTTCTTAGAATAAAGTTAGTCTTCAATCCAGTCACGTAAATTTGGTGAGGACTAATTAATGAATTGTGTTTTTTTATTTTCATTTTGATATTCAGATTGCTTAAGAATTATTTTCTTGTTCCATTCTCTCTCGCTGAATAGATTCTAGAACTCGTGATGCAATCTGGCAAAACTTATCAACATGACCTGGATGCACTCTTAAAAATTATTTAAATAATTCGTAAAAAAAACCTCTATAAAAATAGGTTTTGAAATCCCTTGGACATTCATTTAACGCAAATTTTTTCATAAACACATGAAGATCGTTACGTAAAGAGTTGGACGCTAAAAGGACTGCCCATCCAGCGACATTATCAACTTGTATAAATACGTGTACATAAAGCTTGGTTTCCTGGCATAATATTTTTTTTGAACTCTTGTAGTAAACTTTAAAGCTCTGTATATCGAGACCTATCGTATTGTAGATAAGCTAACTGCACATAAAATTAATTATAATTTTCCAAGAGTTTCATGCTAATGGCCCAGCGGTATAAGTAAATAACACTCTGAAACGTCGAAACTTGCCATAAAAAAATAATAATTAATGGCATTTGGAAAAAAAGTTAAAACTATTTCATTTGGGATGGTACACATAACAGGAAAATTATTCATAGATGTTAAATTTTCTAAATTGGTAACGCGAAAAAATTTTGATAAGGATTTGTCGAAATGTTTACAGTACCAAATAGAGAAATAAGATTGGACCGGAACCACGGGCAGTCAGGTTTCATGTAGCTTTGGTAAATACCGTACAAGTATTCGCTGGGTTTGGCACCCGAGGAATAAAGATGGAGAAGAATAGTACTATCATCAATTTTGGTAGAACATTTTTATTTTCTTAGCAATCTATTTTAATTTATCTTCCAATAGAAATTATATTTTTTTATTTTGGCAACTTTCGGTTATGACTTTAAAGATTTGGATGTCGTCGAAAGTTTAGTACTGACTTGATTATATGTAGTCATTTTTTATCCAGAAATCACAAATCTTTAACGCCCAACATCCTTTGTCTGGCTTTGGTAATTATTTACTCTTTTGTCTATTAGAAGCTCCTTTAAATTGTTTAAAATGCTTCTTTTTGAAAAATCAAGATGATAACACCTCTCCATGCTTCTCGTTTACGAAAGTGTTGTAAAAGCTAAATTTCTTTTTCTAATGTATTAATATAGTGGTTCATGTGCTTCTCTACTCTGTCGCGAAAATTTATAACTTGGAGATTGGTCTAATACTAATTTTCTTAATAGCTTCTCAAAATGGAAAGCAAATATTTGCAAATGTTCTCAAATTTCTGAGGAATAGCTTGCAAAAAATTTAAACCTTTGAGCAAGAGTGTTTTCTAGTACTATTTCGGTATAAACTGAAGAAGAGAACTGTAGATTACAAAAACTTACTGCAACCTGAGCAAACAGCCCGCATTATCATAGACGAAATTCTAGGACGATATAAAGTTTTTTTCATGTACTTTTCTTAATGTAATAGAAAGTGCTCAGTGCAATCGGTATTCTAGATAATACGATCTAGCAGTTATATGATATCCAAGGCAGGAAAAGAAGTTAGATATTCAATGTCAGCAAAACTAGTTTCTTAATTCATTGTTTGATGTAAGAATTTTAATCATTCTTATCTTTCTTTACTTTAATTTCAATTATTCAGAAGAGATACAGATGTTGAACATTTACTTGTATGATCTTGAAGCCGTACTATGTCGTTTATTCCATAGTTTTAAAATATATGAACTTCGTTCTTCCGGCGAAATTTTGTTTTACTTTAACAAGAGTTTTTTAAAAAATAAAACGGTTCGAGTTGAAAGTTGTTGTTTCCTTATCATCTCTTTTTCCAGTTTCCTAAATTTATTCAGAACTGGTCTTCCATATATTTTGTGTTTAAGAAAGACTTATATATAATATAAATAATAATATATATATATATATAAGATATATATAGTATATAGTATAATAATATATAATATAATATATATATTATATCAATAATATTAATATATATAGGTTATATATAATAGTAATTCTATAATATATATTCTATAATATATAGATATATTATATATAGTATATATTATATAGTATATATACATAGTTTTATTAATATATATATATAATGATATAATATATATAATATAAATATATATTAGTATATATATATATATATACATAATTAATGATCTGACTGTCGTCGGAATTGGATGGACGTTTTGACAACAGCAGGGAAGAGAAGAATGAGCTGAAAGGAAAGATGGAAATGAGAACAAATTATGAAAAGTTCAGAATGGATTTTGGCAGAGAGCTGTTGCATTGTTTTACATCGGAGGGAGTGAAACTGCTGAAGACATGTATTGGGGCGCTAAGATTCCACTGGAGCAGATAAAAAAATATAAAAACGAAAGAATATTTTTATTATATCTGTGAAATTTAAAAATTTTTATCAAAATTCTAATAAATAGAAAAATTAATATTTTAAATAATGAAAGAGGAAGCAACAAAACTTCATAATCAAGTTTCTTTTCGATACCACTTAAAATATAGAAATTGATAGTTTAACAGATCTAAGCTCATTCGAGCATAAACAATTTATCCAAAGTCGTTTCTTTTGACCAATTTTTCATCGGAACATAATTTGTGTTAATTTACACACAATGAATATGCATAGTCTAAGTATCTGCAGTATCTAGTGGAGTATTGATTTGGTCTAGAATATAGAAGAAATGGGATTTTCGAGACAGGTCGGAACATCATGAAGACTTTTCTTTCTTCGCATAAGTTTCTAGGACGACGGGGCTAGCACCCCGGTCCATATACATTTTTTGCTTGAAAACTCCTGACAAGCATTGGAACCTTAATGCGCCTAGAAACACGATCTTCGGGAGAGCTCTGGGAGAACGAGTTTTGATGCCAAATATAAAAGAAGATGCTAGTTCCACTGTTTAAAGGGTGAAACCTACCTGAGTGTAACTACTGTATGTCTCAGGACTGCGAAATCAAGAAACCATCGTGCGCAGAGAAAATGCTTTTTTCTAGAGTGCTCTAGGATCAAGAATTTTTCGGGGACAGAAGGAAGAAAATGCTGGTCCATCAGACAGGGCGAAAGCCTCTACATGGAGAATGGTAAATATAAATATCATATATATATTTATATCATATATATAATATATATATATGATATATAATATATATACTATATATATATATATATATATATATATATATTATATTATATATATATATAATATATATATATACTTATAGAACAAAATAATAGCTTGAATCTCGCTATGGTTAATTATAATAAAAATATGCCTATAGAGAAATTAAATTCAGGAAAGTTATAAACATAGAAAGAAAATTTTTTTTTTCTAATATTATTATTATAAAATTACATTACATGAGCTTTCGGTCGAATCGTGATTTTCTTTCAGATGTGTGATATACAGACTAACATAAATAATTAAAAATCAAAATAGTATCAAGAAAGTTTTTGTTTAGATTTTAAAAAAAAGGCTGAAGAAATGTTAATATGTTGTTTAAAATAGGATCTTATTATGTATTCATATTTTTACTGGATGTTAAAATTATTTGGTGGTTGGTAAATGCAAAATACTCGGAGAGTTTTTCACTCAGGTGTAATGTCTATCAAAATGTTAATAAGGGGTGGTCCATGGTGGTTCAGCCATTTATAAAGTGGTTGTTGGGTGGATCTCGTGGATGGTAAGGGCAGAGTTTAGGTTATCGCTGTTTTTAAGATGTAATTTATGTTGGTATCTTCTCGGGTGAAGTCGATAGTTTCTCCGATGTATCATTGACTACATCATTAAATGCAACTCCCTCTTAAATGATAATAACACATATTCTATTCTCAACAAAAATCCTTTAAAAAACTCACAAAACCACTTCAACAGCAAACTCAAACAAATCCTTTCGAACTTCCCTTTACTCCACAACGATCTTAAATCCTCCTTACCTAAACTTTCCCAATTCTATGGAATTCCAAAAACTCACAAACACAACACTCCCCTTACCTATTATCTCTAATATTGATTCTTCCACATACAAACTATCTAAATGTTTAGGTAATTCCCTTAAGCCTCTCATTGGACATATATCCACTTCACACATCACTAATACTGTAGACTTTATATCTAAAACTAGAAACATTAACCCTAATACCCACAATTTATCTGCAGTTTTGATGTTGTGATTCTTTGTTTACTTCAGTACCTGTCCCTTGTCACCAATTTTCTTTAACTCGAAACGTTTTAGATAATGACATGATATAACACCTCTCACACCTCTTTCCTCCTCAAGAATACAGGTACTCCTCTCTCTTTGATCATTAATTTTCCTTCCATTTAATAATAACTTCTACAAACAAAACTCTCAGGCTTAAGCATGGGTTCCCCACTCTCTCCTATACTAGCTAACATATTTATGGAACTCATCGAATTCTACCATATTCTCCCTCATCCTTTGTTAATCTAATTCTTTCTGGGTTTAGAATACGTTGATGATATTTTTGCAGCTTTACCATTCTATAAACCCCACCAACATTCTTAACCTTATCAATAATATACATCCCAGAATAAAAATTTACAATAGAAACCTCTGAAAATAACAAATACATTCTTGACACTCTCATTTCTTGGACACCCCAGAACATCTTACAATTTTTTGATTTTACATTAAACCTACTGCTAACCCTAGCTATACACATTGGTTTCTTCACACCCACAAAAAACACCAAACTCGGTATCCTTTCCTCTCTTTATCTCAGAGCCTTCAATATCTGCTCCCCTTCTTTCCTACAATCTGAAATTAATCTTATTTCTCCCACATTCCTTAAGCTCTCTTACCCACAACACATCATCAATAGTGCTTTACTCCGAGCTAAGAATAATTTTTACACTAAACTCAATGCACAACGAAAGGATTTGTTTGAGTTTGCTGATGAAGTGGTTTTGTGAGTTTTTTAATTTCCTCACACATTTCCTCCTCAAATATTCTCCCTTTCAAAAAAATTCTAAAACCACACACACACACAACAATACTTCCACCTCACAATACGTTTACAAAATTCCTTGTTCACAACTGTAATCAAGCATACATCGGAGAAACTATCGACTTCACCCGTAGAAGATACCAACATAAATACGATCTAAAAACAGATAACCTAAACTCCTGCCCTTACCATCCAACAGATCCACTTCAAAGCTTGTATGAGGCTCCGTAATCCACAATGACCACCCATTATCGACATTGACAACATACACCTGAGAAAACTCTCCGAGTCATTTTGCATTACAAACACAATAATTTTTAACATACAGAAAAATGAATACATAATAAATCTTTTTAAACAAAATACGTAAATTTCAAAGGATTATAAATAAGGAGATAAAACAAAAACTATATTTAAAACTATTTTGAATTTTAATTATTTATTTTTTAGTCTGTATATCACACATCTGAGAGAAAGAAGGTCACGATTCGACCGAAAGTTAATATAATAATAATCTTATTAATAATAATATTTAAGAAAAAATTTCCTCTATTGGAACATTGCCTGAATCTAACTTAATTAATAGAATATATTCTATGAATATATATATATATTAATATAATATATATTAATCATATATATATATATATTATAACATAATTTTTCAGAAAGTTTTAGTATATATTATATATAATATATAATATATATATATTATATTTAACATATTCGGAGCTCAATGGATCACTCGTTGTCGTACCTCCTTCTTTCCAGCCACATCTGTTTTGTGGGACTCCTTGCCCCTTTTGGCCCCCTTTCCTTTTTTTGTTATCTTTCCCCGAATGTTTAATCTTCCTCTATTTAAGTCCCGGGTCTGCGCCCACCTGAGGGAATTGCCTTAGGCAAGGGTGGGTCAGGGTGGGTTAACTTTTCATTTATTTTAATTTTTATTTTTCTTTATGGTATTTTTTTTTTTATTTAATTTATTTATTTATTTATATTTATTTTTTGCCCCCTCCTTTTGAAAAAGGGCATTGCCCGTGAGTGGTGGTATCATTTAAAAAAAAAAAAAAAAAAAAAAGTATATATTTATATATAATATTTATCAATGACTTATTTTCCATATATATATATATATTATATTATATATATTATATATATATAATAATATAACATATTTATATATTATATATATTATATATATAATATATATTATATATATATATATATATTATATATATATATATCATATATATATATATATATATTATTTATATATATATATATTATTTATATATATCTATATATATATATATATTACTCTTAATTATTATATACATAATTACATTTCCTCTGCCAATTAGGTCCAATATACTTTATAACGCCGTCTGTCCATCTTGCTTTTGATCTTTTTTGTTGAAGTTTCCTATCACGCAGAATCTATTTAAGGGTTGCTTTAGTCCACCTACTGTCTGTTAATCGGGCCACATGACCTGCCCCACCTCCACTTTAAGCTCTTTACTCTCTCGATGATGTCACGTATTTTTGTTTGTTTCCCTATCCATTTGCAAGTCCTTCTGATCAAAGCTTAAGGTAAGATGCATTATCAAATACTTTCCTTTTCAGGCAAATAAGAAGATTATTTTTTAAAACTTACGTTTTTTGACATTTTTAGCCTGCCAATCAAGTTTCACTTTTCTTTTTATTTTTTTAATGGTGTCACCTTCCATTGAAACCCTTTGATCGAGGTAATCGTAGCATCATCCCGCCCTAGTCGTTCTCGGAATACCATGAAATACTACACTGGTAAAATCTATTAAATATAACTTGGCTCATCCAAAGGGTTCACCACTTCTGTTAATTTCTTTTATGTGACGTTCCAATTCTTCTGGGTCATGTGAAAAGAGTGCAGTTTCATTCGTGAATCTCAGATGGCTTAAATAGGTTCCAATTATCTTCAAACTCTCCGGATCCCAATCTAGCTAGAGAAAAACTTCTTCCAGGCAGGCTGAGAACAGCATGGGCGAAATTGTTTTCCTTGCCTTACTCCCTTTTCAATATTTAATTGTATTTTATTAACATTAATGCAGACGTTCGAAGTAGTATTTTCTTATATGGGTTGAAGCAACATTATATAACCAGTGTCCACTCTTTGGTTGTAAAGTGAATTGAGAATAGCGCTTCTGGTTATTGAATCAAATGCTTTTTCATAGTCAATAAAGGCAAAACATAGTGACAAAGTATATTCATAATGTCTTTCTATAATCCTCTGTACTACTTCGATGTTGTCCATTGTACTAAAACCAATCTTGAACCCAACCTGCTCTTTAGGTTGGGCTTCATTTAATATTCTGCCTATTCATTGTTAAATAATCTTGGTGAAAACTATATAAATAATGGAGAAAAGACTGATCAGTCGATAATTCTAAAGGTTTTCATGGGATCCCTTTTTTTTATAGTTGAATGACATCAGCGGTTTTCCTCGAGTCAGAAATTTTCTGTTCTTTTTGAAATTTCGAGAATAATTTCGTTATTATTTTGTGTAAGTTTTCGCCACCAGTTTTTAGCATTTCAATGCGAATGCTATCATCTTTTGCTGACTTACCATTTTTCTTATACATTAAAACTTTGACACATCTTCTAGTACATCGAGCATCTCATCATTTGCTGATATATATATATATATATATATATATATATATATATATATATATATATATTAATCTTGTATACAAAAAAATACAGGATATATAGAGAAAAAAAAATCTATAAGTTAATGATATTACAATATATTATATATATATATATATCTTTGAAGTTATCAAAAGAAACTAAATATATTTGGTACAACATATATATATATATATAGAGAAAAAAAATATATACTATATAATTATATATAATATATATATATATATATATATATATAATATATATATAATAATTATATATATATATTATATATATATATATATATATATATATTATATATAATATATATATATATATATTATATATATATATATTATATATTAATATATATATATATATATAATATATATATATATATAATAAATATATATATATATGGTGCCTTTTCCACTCTTCAGAATGACTGAAAATTTATTTTCTTAAGTAATGTTGGTGCTCTTGGTATTTATTACGAATTATGAAAAGAAGAATGCAAATTGTGCTTCACTGTCATTATTATTAAACAAAGGCTTTGTGTTTCAGTTATACAACAGTTTTCTTTTTTAACTTTTCAATTATCTATAAACATTTTGTTTTACTTTTTTTATATTTTAATATTTATTTGTTTTTATTTTAGTTTTTTGGTAATGTTATATTAAAACGGTTAGGTTATTAAAAATGAAATATCTCAAAAAGTACGACACTTACAGAAAAACCAATTACATATTTGGAATCAGCGTATAAAGCTTATTACAAAAATGTAAAAACAAAAAAAAAAAAAAACATTTTTTTCATAAATTAAATATCTCGAAAAGTACGACACTTACAGAAAAACCAATTACATATTTGGAATCAGCGTATAAAGCTTATTACAAATATTAAAAAAAAATAAAAAAATAATAATAAAAAAAAAAATTAGGGGGCTCGAGCCGACGGGGGACAGAGGGGGGGACGTTTTCCATACCCCGTAGGGGAGGGGCGGAGGAACCCCCGCGACACCCAAATACCAAAGAGCGGGGGTTCCGGAGACCCTCCCCGGAGGGGGGGAAATAGTCCTACCCTGTCGTTCCCCCGGAAGGCCGAGAGACCCCGACTCTTGCCATCTTTGCGGTTTACCCTTGGGTATTCCTTTAGTTAAAAAAAAAAATTAAAACTGACGGAGTCGTAAAACGTAACTGGTCCTATATATTTTTGAATCATGTCCATTACCACTTAAATTGATTGTTAGGATCATATACTAAAAATATATTAAAAAAAACAAAAAAAAAAATTCAAAATACCGAAGATTTAAAAGAAAACCAAAAAAAGATATATATATATATATATATATATATATATATATATATATATATATATATATATATATATATATATATATATATATATATATATATATATATATATATATAAGTATATATTATATATATATATATATATATATATATATATGTATAATGTACTTACTATATTAAAACATAAAAGGAATGGTGAAGCACAAAAAATGAAAATTGTTTTATTATCGAAAATAAATTAAATTCTATTTTTTAAAGCAGTATAATAACAAGGGTGTAAACCTTTCCGATGAAAATTTTCTTTCAGTCATGTAAAAGGTCCAAGGTCCATATATATATATATATATATATATATATATATATATATATATATATTCTCTAATATATATTATTAATATATTATTAATATATATATATATAATATATATATATATATATAGGTACTTTATGATTTCGCCAACCACAACAAAAAAAGACTAGATGTAAAGTTGGTATTCCGTATTTTATTATGCAGCAAGAACTGTCATTCACGCCTTTTTTTTTCATTTAAAATTCAATTTAATTTATTTTTATATTTTTTTCCGTGAAGTTTAAAAAGTATAAAATATTAAATTTCAATGGATATTGAAAATCATTTAAATATAAAGAATTTAATGTAATAAAATTATTTTCCTAATAGTCCTAATATCAGTGTTACAAGTAATATGTTTCAAAATTAAAATTATATATGAAAATAAATTAACACTATTGTTTGGCAAGTACGTTCAATGTTTTGTGTATGAGCTTTTTCTTTGTCTAAAATATTTTTTTTTTTTTAAAAGAGCCATAATCCATATCTAAAATACTACAACATTTACCGGGAAAAGGAATACATTATTGGAATACTGGTAAAATTTAGGATAGGAAAATGTAAAAAAAAAAAAAAAAAAAAAAAAAAAAAAAAAAAAAAAAAAAAACTACAATAGCTTACAGGGAAAAGGAATACACGATTTTTTGGAATCCTGTAAAATTTTACATAGGAATATGTAAAAAAAAAAAAATAATAAAATAATTATTTTAATAATTATAGCAATATGAGTAGTAGGCCTATTTAGAGACCTTTATACGTTACTCGTTAAAATAAATAGACTTTCTATTAATTTTTTTTTTTTTAACTAAAGAATACCCCAAGGGTATACCGCACCGATGGCAGGAGTCGGTCTCTCGCCTTCCGGGGCACTACGGGGTAGGACTAATTCCCCCCCTCCGGGGAGGGTCTCCGGAACCCCCGCTCTTTGGTATTTGGGTGTCGCGGGGGTTCCTCCGCCCCTCCCCTACGGGGTATGGAAAACGTCCCCCCCTGTGTTCCCCGTCGGCTCGAGCCCCCTACATTGCCGTGTAATACCTTTACAAATAATATATATATTATATATATATATATATATATATATATATATATATATATATATATATATATATATATATATATATATATATATATACTATGTCCATTAGAAATAAAAAGTTATAAAAATAACTTAGATCAATTTAGTGATATTATAAGAAAATCTAAAAACGAAGTTATACACTGTAATAAATATGGCTGTAAAAATGAACGACACCTAAATCAGATAGATGTGTTTTATGAATCTATATGTAATAGCATGCACGAGGCTAGTGAAAAGCTTACTATAAAAAGAAAAAACATTAAAAAATGCATTCCAGGTTGGAATGATTCACTGAAAAACGTTCATCGGGATGCAGTTAACAAATTTATTACATGGAAAAATAAAGGAAGAAAAGTAACAGGCATAGAATTTGACAATATGAAAAATTCTAGAGCAAAATTTAAATACGAGTTAAAAAAATGCAGAAATAAAGAAGAGGAAATAAGAAATAAAAACTTACTAAAAAGTTTTAAAAACAAAGAAATGAAAAATTTTTGGAACCAAGTTACTATCAAAGATGAAAAGAAAAAAATTACCACCAAAATAGATGGTGAATCTGATGGAATGTTTATAGCAGAGAAGTTTTCAAATAAATTTAAGGCTATATTTGATGATAAATATTGCCAGTCTAATGACAATTTTATTTCCAAAGATGTCGCATGGACAGAAGTGTATGAAATGTTTAGTGCTACGGAGATTAGGGCACTGATTCATAAATTGAAACCTACATTGGGACCTGACAATATACATTTGTTTCACTTAAAATTTGGTACGGAAGCCTCCGATAGGTTAATAGCAGAATTCTTAAATGTGTGCATTATGCATAATTATTTCCCAATCAAAATGCTAAGTGGAGTTATTACTCCAATAATAAAGGATCAATACGGAGACTGTTCAGATATTGATAATTACAGACCAATTATGATGTCATCTGTTTTCCTCAGATTGATGGAAAAGGGTTTGTTGGATAGATTAGAGGATTTTGTTACTCTTGACGATAGGCAACACGGCTTTAGGAAAAATTATTCAACAGTAACGGCCATGTTTTCTTTAAAGGAAACTATTGCGAGCTATACTGATAGAGGATCGGATGTATACGCCGCTTTTTTGGACTTTTCCAAAGCGTTTGATAAGGTCAATCATGAGGTCTTATTCAAAAAACTTAATGAGATGAATATTCCCTCCGGTATTTTGAATATTATAATGAGTATTTATAAAAATCAATTTGTTAATGTTAAAAACAAAAATAGTTTTTCCAAAACTTGGCAAGTAAAAAACGGTGTAAGACAGGGTGGAATATTATCCCCACTTTTGTTCTGTATCTATGTTGATGAACTAATAAGGAATATTGTTAAAAGTAAAATTGGAACTAGATTAGGATTTCGTATGTCAAATATTATTATGTATGCTGATGACTTAGTATTGCTTGCTCCATCAATTAGCGGCCTTCAAACTCTTCTAAATAAAGCAGAAAATGTTATAACTGATTTATGCCTAAATATAAACCATGACAAGAGTTTGGTTGTTAATTTCATTAAGAAAAACGACAAAATAAAAGAAAATCAAGTGAAATTCAAGCTGTCAGGTGATTCATTAAGATATGCAACGCATTCTAAATACTTGGGTTTTTACATCAATAATTATTTAGAAGAAAGCTTGGATATTAAAAGAGCAAGAAACAAATTCTTTGGTAAGTTTAATCTTATTTTGCGTAGATTTAGATCACTGGATCCTGAAATGATTTTGTATTTGCTAAGATCCTATTGTACCCCATTTTATGGAGCAGATTTATGGGTTAATTTAGCTAACAGTAGTCAATTGATGAAACAATTTGAAACTGGCTTTCACAATGCGATTAAGAAGACCCTTAAAATTTCAACGAGATTTAGTAACCATGATGTTTGTAATAGTCTTGAAATGTTGCTGTTTAAACACTATCTAAATTATATGAAATTATGCACAGTTTTTAGGCTATTTAATAGACCATGTGAATTTATTGATAAGAATCGATCCTTATTGATTAGAGGTAGACTGGTGAGAGATATAGAAAAAATATTTCAATCAAAATACAACGTTTCAAATATTTTTCAAAATGATCTTGATGCTTTAAAAGCTAGAATTTGGTTTATACAAAGTAGAGAAGATTCTTTGAGATGATTTCTACATATTATTATTGTTATTTTAGTTTTTGGATTTTTATTTTTAATTTTTAAAAAATGTACTTGTTTACGATAATAAAGAATTAAAGTCTAAAAGTTTATCTATCTATCTATCTATCTATCTATCTATCTATCTATATCTATCTATCTATCAAATTTGTTCAAAATAGGGAGGATCCATTAAGATAACATGAAGGGATATGATTTTCTATTATCTATCTATCTATCTATCTTATGCAATATAATTTATATTATGCAATATAATTTATTTTAATGTAATATATATATTTTTTTAATGTACTCAGTGTACGAAATAAAGAAATAAAGACTAAAGACTATCTATCTATCTATCTATCTATATATATATATATATATATATATATATATATATATATATATATATATTATATATATATATATATATATAATATATATATAATATAAAAAATATATAATATATATATATATATATATATATAAAATATAATATATATATATATATATATATAACTAAATATATCCTAATAAAAAATATATTCCACATCGTTTACTTAGGTTATTATATATATATATATATTATATATATTCATCTATCTATCTATCTATCTATCTATCTATCTATCTATCTATCTATCTATTCTATCTATCTATCTATCTATCTATCTCTCTATCTATCTATCTATCTATCTATCTATATTTTATATATATATATTATATATATATATATATAACTATATATTATATATATATATATAATAT
>JABUQX010125304.1:0-5000 GCA_015478945.1 Trachelipus rathkii
AAAAAAAAAAAAAGACAGATTACTGAAGAGGCGCAACGTAAAGCAACGAGGAGGTAAATTTTTTGGGCTTTGAGGATAAGAATAGGCGCGAAGTTGTCTAGAGGGCCATGCCGCTTCTTTAGTATTATTCTTATTTATTATTATTTAATGCCGGTTGACTGGGACCTTCTAGAGGGGCCAATGCGGCTGCTCAATTAATTATTAATTTTTATTCGGTTGACTCGGACAGTCTTAAAAGCGTTTCTAGTGTTGGTTAGAGAAGTATTATTTCTACTTTATTATGAAGTTGACTGGGACTTTCTAGAGGGGTCAATGCTGCTTCTTAATAATTATTATCTTTAATTATTACATTATTATTTGGTTGACTGGGACCGCCAGATATGGAAACAAAACTTAAGATATATTCTCTATTTCTCAATTGTTACTTTACTTAATGAGTGACTGGGACATTCCTAGCAGGGGCCATGTGCCCGGCATCCATCTAATTATTATTTTTTTATTGGTTGACTGGGCTAGTCAGAAAAGGACCATGCGGCTTCCTTAGGAATTACTTCTTATTTATTATGAGTTGAACTGGATATTCTAGAGGATAGTTTCAGCTCTTAATTTTTATTTTGTAAATTTATTGTTAATTCTATATATATATATATATTATATATATATATATTATATATATAATATTATTATATATATATATAATATATATATATATATATATATATATATATATATATATATCATATACTTATATATATTACCATCTATACTATATAATATATATATAAATATATATAATTATAATATAGTATATATACCTATATATACGTACATACATATATATAAATATAATACTATATATATATTATAATATATATATACTATATTATAATATAATATATATATATCATATATATACTATATATATATATATTATATTATATATATATACTATTCTTATTATATATACTGATATATATATTATTATGGCTTGACTGGGCAGTCTACGATAAGCTATGCGGCTTCTTAAATATTATTCTATTATTATTTATTATTGGTTGACTGGGACACTTTAGATAGGCGAAAAATAATCCTTAATTATTTATTTTTATTGGTTGACTGGACAGTCTAAATAGGATAGGCCCATGCTTTCTTAAGTATTATCCTTATTTATTATGGGCTTTGACTTGGGACATTCTAGGAGAGGTTTTAATGCAAGCGTCTTAATTGATTATTACCAGAATAATAATTAAAAAAAACTGCATTAACCCCCTCTAGAATGTCCAAGTCCACCCATAAGAAATAAGAAACTACTTAAAAAGCCGGCATGAGTCCTATTTAGACAGTCCAGTCACCAATAAAAAATAATAACTTAGAAGCCCCGCATGGCCCGCCTCTCCGCAATGGCCCCTGATCAAACCCATAATAAATATCTATTAAAGAATAAATACTTAAGAGCAGCCGTATGGCCCTATCTAGACTGTCCCAGTCAACCAATCAAAAATAATTAAGCTTTTTTGGCCCCTCTCGAATGTCTCAGTCAACCCCATAACTCAAATAATAAATAAGAAATACTTAAGAATCCGCATGGGCCTAAAGCTTTGACTGGTCCCAGTCAACGCCAATAACTAATTATAATTAACAAAAATAATAATTAAAGTCACATTAGATCCTCTAGAATGTCCCAGTTAACTATTATAAATAAAAATAATACTTAGGCAAGCACATGTCTCATTTTTTGGACTGTCCCAGTCGACAAGTAAAAATTAATAATTGAGTAACCGCATTGGCCCTCCTGAGAATGTCCCAGTCAAATCATAAAAAGATTTACAGAATAAAAATAATTTTTTAATAATAATTAATGTATATTAATGAATAGTATTTTATAATTACCAGTAGGAGGGCCTTATTAGAACTGTCCCCCAGTCTAACCAACAATCAATTCATAATTAAGAATAATAATTTAAAAGTCGCATTAGCCCCTCTAGAATGCCCAGTCAATCCATAAATAGATTAATAAGAATAATATTTCAGAAGCCGCATGGGCCTATTCTGACTGTCCCAGCTCAACCCATACATAATTAATAATTAGAATAATTTATTCTTAAATTATTAAATGTTATGGGTTGACTGGGACATCTAGATGGGCCCATGCGGCTTCCTAGAATTATATTCTTATTTATTAATTTTTCGTTGGTTGACTGGGACAGTCTAGGTAGGCCTATGTGGCTTCTTAATTATAATACTATTCATTAATTATCGATTAATTATTATTAAAAATTATTCTTAGTTCTTAATTTTAAGGTTAACTGGGACACTCTAGAGGGGCCACTGCGGCTTCTCAATTATCATTTTTTATTGGTTGACTGGGACACGTCTACAAACGGACCATGCGGCTTCCCAAGTATTATTCATATTTATTATGAGCTGACTGGGACATCCTTTTGGCGTCAATGTGGCTTCTTAATTATTATAATTTAATTATTATTGTTGACTGGGACAGTCTAGAATAGACCCATGCTGCTCTTTAAGCTAATATTCTTATTATTACATGTATTTATGGGTTGACTGGGAATATTCTAGAGTGGCCAATGCGCTACTCAATTATTAGCATATAATTGATCCACTGTTGAGACCTCTAAGAAACACGAGGTTAAATATGACCCGAAAGTTATATGCAATTTATAATAATTATTATTTTTTTTTTGGTTGACTGGACAGTCTCTTAAGTATTATCTTATTTATTATGAAGTTGACTAGGAAATACTAGAGAGGATAAATGAGAATACTAATTATGAATTTTTAATTACTAAATTATTATCCTATGAACTTATTATACTTGCAAGCTAATCCATGCATATCGGAAGTGTTATCGCTGATTTGTTCTATACTTCATGGTTGACTTGGGACATTCTAAAGGGCCAATGCGTCATCTTAAATTATTATTTTTTTATTGGTTACTGGACAGTCCTATATAGGACCAATAGCGGCTTCTTTAAAGTAATTTATTCTTATAAAATTATGGGTTTGACTGGACAACTCTGAGGGGTTAATTGCAGTTTCTAATTATTAAATTATTATGGGTTTGACTGGGACAGTCTAGTTAGGCCTATGCGGTTCTGAAATTAATTATCTTATTTATTGTATACATGGATTGAACTGGGACTTCTAGAGGGGCTAATGCGGCTTTTTAATTATATCCGTAATTGTGTATTTGCTCTACCACTTTAGGTGGTGTTGTTTGACTGGGACAGTCTAGGTAGGCCCATGTGCTTCTTAATTATAATTAAATTCTTAATTTACAATTAATTATTATTATTTGAAAATTATTCTTAATTCTTACTTTTTATGGGTTGACTGGGACAGACACTCCTAAGATTGGATTTCTGGCGTCTTCTTCCTATATATATATATATATATATATATATATATATAATATATATCTATACTAATCATATATAGTATTATATATATAATTATAATATATTAATATACTATATATATATATATATATATATACTATATTATATATATATAATATCATATATATATATAATATATTAATATATATATATATAATATATATATATATATTATATATATACTATACATATTCTATATATTATAATATATATATATTTCGCATGACGTCACGAATCTGAAAAAATTCAAAAAAATCAAAAAAATCAAAAAAATCAATAAAATCAAAAAAATCAAAAATTGATTTTTTTCTAAAAAAATCAAAAAAATCCCCAACCCTGCTTTATATACATGTTCTCACATATTAAAATTTTTAAAATCGATGTTCTGAAGATACTATATATAAAAATTACATAAAATATTAAGGCTTGAAATAAAATTTTAAAATTATTAATGGATTCTCAAGCATTGAGATGTCTCATAGCGTTCACCGAGATAATCGGTAGAAATCAAACAGCCCGAAAACCTTTTTGACCCGAAAAACATATGCGACTAGTTCAATAGTGTCTGATTCCAGAAGGGTGAAAGGTGTTAATTTTAAGTGCTTCTTGGAGTCAGTTTTAACTCCGATCATAGACTGGTGGTTGCTGGAAGAATAGCACATTAAACAGTGGCAGGTTGGAGAAAAAAGGAAAGTAATTAAAGTTGAGGCCAGTAAAGAGGGAGGAATATGTGGAGAAAATAAAGTTGAAGAATGTGGGAGAAATTAACATGAATTTGAAGGAAGTTATTAGTAAATCAGCGGAAGAAATGTTGGGATAGTGAGGTGGAGTGGAAGAACGAGGAAAAAAAACTATGTGGTGGAATGAGGAAGTGAAGAGGCCAGTGGGTGAAAAGAACGAGAAAATGAAAAGGTGGCTGAGAGGAAGAACAGAACAGAGATTATCTGTATACGTGATAGAAAGAAACAGACCAGAGATAGTGGAAAGCTGGTGGCGGAAAAGATGCAGAGATGGAAAGAAGAAGATTTTAAAGTTTGGACGAACGAATAAAAAAATCAAAGTGTTAGGTGTTTACTGATAAAAATAAATTCACTACCGGTATCTTACAGTATAGGAAGAGGTAAATGAGAGAGGGACTGAATATTTTAGTCTCCTATATATGTAGAAGAAGGAAGAGCTGGGGAAGAGGAGTAATATGTGGGAAAGGAAACGAAGGAGGAGAGTTAAATTTTGATAGGAGAATATGAGGAAGTTTTGTCAAAAATAAAAAAAGGAAGAGCACTTGGTGAAAATGGAATTGCAATAGAGTCGAAAGGGAAGGAGGAGAAGAATTGAAGAAGAAAATAGTGAAACATTTTAAAAAATGTTGGGGAGAGGGTGAAGTTCTCTGAAGATCGGAGAGATTGGTGATCTTGCTCATTTGTAAAGGAAAAGGAGATACGGGAGAGTGTGTATGTGGAAAATATAGGGGGATAGATTTCTTGGATCACATAGCAAAAGTGTATGAAAGGATTTTAAAAAAAAAAAGATTACGAGGAGTGATAGAAACACAGTTATGGAGGAACAATATGGGTACAGGAA
>JABUQX010125304.1:10000-11906 GCA_015478945.1 Trachelipus rathkii
TATATATATATTATCCTTATATATAATATATATATATATATAACTATAATATAGTATATATATATATCATATATTATATATATATCATTATATATATATATATATAATATAAATATACATAAATATATATATTATATATAACCTATAATATTTATAATACATATATATTTATCAACTATATTATAATATATATATATACTATATTATTATTTATATATATAATAATATATATACTATATAATAATATATATATATATAATATTATAATAATATATATATATATATAATAATCATATAATATTATATATATTATTATATATGTATATATTATGTAGTATGTATGTATTAATAATATATATATATACAAGTGGCCGTATTTAAGGGGGGGGGACCAGGGGGGCCATGGCCCCCCCGATTTTCTACTAGACACTTAAAAATATTTAGATATCGATAATCCGTTACAAATTAAGTGCAGAACGTTAATTAATTTTATATAATCTCGTCGCTGTAAGGAAACAAATATCTCGGTCAAGCCATTAAGTTTAAAACTACACACTTGAAACCATCAGAGACAATGCAACATTTAGAATTTCCGCTGATTTTTGAAGAATGTGTAAGCGCATCTGAATCTGAAATGATTATTAAAATTGCTGTACCAAAAATTACAAATCTCCAAAATACAACACGCCCCACATTCCTACTTCCCGACGACCCACAGACTTATTAACCGCACAACACGCCATTTTTCAATAAATAACCATTTTGGATGAATTTAATATCAGCTCATTAGGAGAGGGATTTTTAAATTTTCCTTGCAATTTGTTGTTGTCACACCGAACGGGTGTAATGTGCCAATTAAAAATTTAAGAAAGATAAAAGATTGTGTAATTTTTCTACCAAGGAAATTTCCTCGAAAGCCCAATGATGATTTAGTAAACAAGCAAGAATGTGGATTTATGGAGTTGACATGGCATCACACGAACTAGGTCGCCCAAAACCCGCAATAGCATGCGACTAGGTTTTTTGTTCGAATCACAATTTCCCAAATATTTTACATCCTTGTGCAATACTTAGGTAATTTTACCATAAAACCCCGTGTCTTCCTGGCCTTCAACAGTAGAAAGAAAAGCTTTTCAAACATTAGGAAATATTCATTAAAATCAATCTTAAAACATGGCAATTGGAGATGAAACCAGACTTATTGGCTTTGGCCTCCTCTACATACAAACATCGAAATATTGAAATAAAAATTGAAAGAAGTCTATCTCTCAGACTTCAACTCACTCTCATGGTCAGGAGAAATTAAAAAATTTAAGGCACATTTAGTACGCATGATCTTTGTAATTATTCCCATATAACTCCCCTTTGATTCTTCCCATTTTTTTTTCTTTAGGAATTTATATTTTTGCTTTTCTTCCCCCACTTTATATCATATATAACTAATATATATATATATATATATATATATTATATATCATAATATATTATATATTATATATATATAACTAATATATATAATCATATTATATAATATATAAATAATATATATATTAATATAATATTATATACTAGAACGATTTTAGGAATTTATATTTTGCTTTTCCCTTTATTACGATCTATCAATATATACTAATATTATATATAACTATATATTATATAACCTATATATATATATTATATATATTTATATATATATATATATTATATATTATATATATATATATAATATAATATGTATATACTATTATATATATATATACTTATAGGTATCTATTTATATACTATATATATTATAATATATATATATATATATATATATATCATATATAATATATTAATATTAATATATATATATATATAATATATATATATATATATATCTATATATACTATAATCTATATATAT
>JABUQX010125305.1:2500-5000 GCA_015478945.1 Trachelipus rathkii
ACAAAGATACGCAAAAATGTGTAAGTTCAGTTGAATTATCAGGCAGTGAGAGTGATGTGCTAGAAGAATCATTTTCCTTAGAATCAGAAGAAATGGAAGAATGTCACCCTCAAAATAGAAACCAGTATCCTGAGTTGTGTAAAGCATTAGAGAGGACAAATGTGAGCAATAGAGATGCATGTCTCATAGTTAATGCTGCCCTCAAGGACCTCGGACTTCTGTCACCAAAAAACGTTGTTGATCCAAGTAAGTTACAACGCCAAAGAAAATACTGGAGAGACAAACAGTCAGAGGAGCATTTGCTGCAACACAGAGGTATGGTCTGCATTGGTTTCGATGGAAAAATAGATGAAACACTTGTCGATACTGGAGGTGTGCGTAGAAAAGTTAGAGAAGAACATTACGTGCTAGTGTCATTTCCAGATGCATGTTACATCGATCACGTTAGTCCTAACTCAGGAAGATCTCGAGATGTATTTAATGAAATTCTGGGTATTATTGAACGAACAAGATCTACAGAGACTTTAAGAGCAGTGATTTGCGATGGAACTCCTGTGAATACGGGTAACAAGAATGGAATAATCACACTGTTGGAGTTACATCTTAAAAGACCACTTCAATGGCTCATATGCATGTTGCATTTTAATGAACTGCCACTCAGGAAGTTATTTAGTGTTGTTGATGGGAAGACAACTGGCCCATCGTCACATGAAGGACCTATAACCAAACTGCTCTCATTTGATCCTCAGACCAAACCCATCATTAATTTTCAACCAATTCCAGGCTCTGTAGTTGATGTTCCTGAAACAGTTACGAAAGATCTAAGTTCTGACCAGCTGTATTTACTAAAAATCTGTTTATTAATTCAGCAAGGGGTACAAAATGCAGATCATAATAATATGCGGTATTTGAAAACTGCACAGCCGGGTGCCTTAAGCCATGCAAGGTGGCTAACTAAAGCTAACAGACTGCTTCGATTGTACGTTTCAACAGAATCCGCATCTGATGATCTGAGGCGTTTGGTACGATTCGTACTGAACTTCTATGCCCCCATATGGTTCTATATCCGCTCCCATCCCTTCTGTCAAGATGGTGCAAAGAATTTTCACTTTATGGTATCACAGTATCAAAAACTTTCTCCTGAGGATCAGAACATCATTTCTCCAGTGCTCCTAAACAACTCCTATTTTTGTCATCCAGAAAACTTGTTGCTAGCTGGTGTTGCAGATGAACGGGAAACAATAAGAAGATTTTCATGTCAACAAATTCTTCAAGCAAGAAAGAAAATTTCCTCCACCAATGTGCAAGTTCGCTGCTTTGATAAAAGGCAGCTAAACGTCAATCTCAACGCCACTTCCTACATGGAACTGATAGACTGGGGGAGTACTCCTATCACCCCCCACCTCTTCTTGATGATATTAGTGATGATATTTTGGTTAGTAATCAACAAATTCTCCTACCAAAGTATCCGTGTCATTCGGTCGATGTTGAAAGAAATGTCAAAGATGTTTCCGCTGTTTCTAGTAGGGTCGTTGGTCATACTTCTCGACATGGTGCAATACTACAAACCAAACATTCTCGAATCGAAATACCTTCAGTACAGACAAAATCTGATTTTCTATGAGATTTTGTACTATGCAGGTTGTTTAGCATGTAAGAATGTAAGGATATTTAAGCTATACTGTATATCTGGCTATATATATATTTTTGTTTTTAAATAAAAAGATTCAAGGTAAAGTTGGGGTATGAAAACAAATCTTGAAGAACTTACTTTTAACACATTTCAGTTTGTATCTGAAGTGAGCACCAAAATAAAGTTGTTTCAAATCTGCACTACAACTTTTGTATGTTTTCAACCCAGCTTAATATATTATATATATATATATATATATATATATATATATATATATATATATATATATATATATATATATATATATATATATATATATAATATATATATATATATATATACATATATATATTATTATATTATATATTATATATATATATATATATATATATATATAATATATATATATATATATATATATACTATATTATATATATATATATATATATATTAAATAATACTATATATATATATATACATATATATATATATATAATATATATATATATATATATATACTATATATATAATATATATATATTATATATATAATAATATATACTCTATATATATATATATTAATATATTTAATATTATATATAATATATTATATAGTATATATATATATATATATATATTATATATATATATATATATATATAATATATATAATATATATATTTATATATACACTATAAGATATCATAATATGGTAGGGTCCTCGAACAAGCTGACACCTGTATCTAAAAACCTACGGTAGCTAAATAAAAACTGAATACATTTTTTTTGAAATCAAGCCGAACATCTTTAATGCAGGGAAACATGAGAGAATAAAATTAAGGTGCGATGAAAATAATAATAAAATAA
>JABUQX010125306.1:0-26851 GCA_015478945.1 Trachelipus rathkii
AGATGCATATCACTGAAGATCTTATAGTATTCATTGGCATACCCTGCATTACGACATGAAGAGAGCAATACCATGGTTTGCATTCCAAGTAACATTTCAGTATTACCTGGAATGAGAAACCATGCTATCTTGAGTGATGTAGTGTCTTATTAGGGAACCTATAAATAATGTAATGTATTTTCAGATTTTCTTTCTGGTCATTCTATAGTAGCTGTAATACTCTTTAGATTTATCTTTTTCTAATGTTTCTGTTCTATCTCCAACTCTTATTCTACTACTCTTCTTATTCTACTTTTCATCACCTATCCTCTCTTAAACTGATAATTTGATCTTTCATTTTGAAAGATGTCCCACAGGTCCAACATCAAATAACAGATGCTAGAAGGGTCCTATTGGAGCAACTAAAATCTGATCATCTGAATTACTATAAGTGCAGAAATCAAAATGTTATAAAAAGCCAATGACCTCAAAAAACTCAGCTCCTTCATATTTCTACTTGACGTTATCTTTCACAAAACATCTTTTCATTTGTCCTTAATACTCTTGGTGTTTCTATTTCATATGATCTTCCTTAGAAAGAGAAGGATCACATATTTTGTCTTTCTATACAAGCATCTAAAAGGTTGGGTGTTCTGAGACTCCCTCAGAATTTCTTCACATTATTCCAGTTGTTTGTTCATCATATTGAAGATGTTAACCCCTAAATGGGTTATGCCTCACACATCTGGGGTGTGTTCCCCTCATACAGCTCTTCTTGAAAATATGAAATCTAGAGTATTCTGCCTTATTAGTTTTCCAACTCTTTCTAACTCTATGAACACTTTCTCAAACTGTTGCATCATTCACCTAATGCTATTCCAACTGTCTATAGTCTATCTAATGGTATACCTCATACTTTGAGAAGAGCTTGAGCGACACTTTAGTTGTAAAATTGAACATTGAATTAAAGGAATATTGAATTTATTATACAATGAAATTCAGATTTTTTTTTTTTTTTTTTTTTTTTTTTTTTAAATAAAAATTAAAAAGGAAAGCTAATTATGTCAGTGATTTACAAATAAAAGTGCCGTGACTGTGATGCCACCTACATAGGAAAGTCAGCTTGCATTCTTTTTACTGTTTTAAAGTCGGTTCCTTTGGACAGTCTAATTTTAGTCTTCAAACTATATTGCTTCCCTTAATTGATCTTTGGCACATTTTTACTTGATTATTAATAGCAATGCACTTAATCTACCACTTTGACTATGCCAGAGTTTCAGTCAATTTGCAAGTCTCAGACTGACATTAGTGCTTTTCAGTTTCTGTCTCTTCAGTCATTGTATGTTTAAAATTGAAAGAAAATGTTTGTCTGAAATATTAATACCATATGTAAATTGTAAATTAACTGTTAAACAGATCTTATAACATACAATATATAAATGCCATTCAAACGCTGAATCTACACTACTGCTTTAAATTGTTATATTAGTATAATATTTTCACTGTTTTACTAGTGTATTTTATTATAGTGTAACTTCAACAACTTTATAGCTTTTGAATTTATCTGTAATGTCCTAAAGGAAAACATTATTATTTAACTTTTATTATATTACTAAAAGTTACCTTGTTTATTAAAATGCAAATATAAATTTACGGAATTTTTAAATCTAATTAGTGAATATTAACAGAAAATTCTCCATTAGGGAAGAGGTTCATCAGGCAGGAGATTTCATAACACATCTCTCTATGGTGCATCACTTATTTTAGTTGAATCCTATCCCAGTAAGCTTATATAAACCCTTTGATCATTTTCAGATCTTTCCTGACAGTGGAGCAAACTTTGCTTCACCATATAGCATTAAAATTGAAGAATTAGATGAAACAATATCTATAAAGTCAGAGTTGAGAGAAATAAAGAAGGAATCCATGTTAGACGAAGAGCAGGTCAACAATGATGTCATAAAACCAGAAATGATTGGGAAGAAGTCAAGCCCTCAACACGTGAAGGTATTTTAATTCATTTCTCTTATTACTTTTTACTCAAATTAGAAACAGGTGATTAAGAGTTATTATTATTATTATTATTATTATTATTATTATTATTATTATTATTATTATTATTATTATTATTATTATTATTATTATTATTATTATTATTATTATTATTTTTATTATTATTATTATTATCATTATTATTTTCTTTTGTATAAAGTGACTTACCTTTATTGCTTTTTAGTTTATTTGTTTGTTTTGATTTTGTATTCGTATGCTTTTTTGTGAGGGTCTCCCCGATTCCCAACTCCTGGTGCCTACCGAGCTGTTATCTCTGTGTGCATCATATGCGCACCTTGACCTCCTTCCTTCGTGGGTGAGGGTACGGGTTAATAACCGGTTATTTCGCCTTTCTCCGGCCGCTTACTTAGAACTGAACTGCATAATCACTATAAGATGTCCCAATTGGCGCATAATCTGGGGTTCGCGTCTATCCATGTGGTGCACGGCTAGGGTTGTGAAAAAAACGGTTTTTTTTTAATTTTATTTTTTTTTAACGTTTTTTTAAAAATAAAATTTTTTTTTTTTTTTTTTTAAATTACCTTTTTTTATGTATATTAAAGATTTTTTAAATTATACAGTAGTACCAATACCCCTTCTAGGCTTAAATATTGACTATTAATACAGATTTTATATATATATATATATATATATATATATATATATATATATATATATATATATATATATATATATATATATATATATATATATATATATATATATATATATATAGTATATATATATATATATATATATATATATATATATATATATATATATATATATATATACTATGTATATATCTATATATATATATATATATATATATATATATATATATATATATATATAATAGAAGCCTTTATATAGAATCTTGTTAATAATTTAGAAGGAAAGTCACTATTTAATAATTTACTTAAGCACAAATTTTCGTTTCTTTTCTGAAACCTCATCAGGTGCTGGTTGTTGTAAGATTAAAATTAAATCTATATCATATTAATTTTAAACATGCAAAAAAACGTTCCAAATTCGTATCGATTTGTTGAATGATGTGGAGCAACATATTTTTGAAACTACCATCCTTTCGCCATTACGGTCCGGCCACATTTTGATTTCCTATATTCTTAATGAAAAGTTGTTATTAATAAATTATTTTTTACTTTTGCTTTTTTATCTATCTTATCCTATTAAAAATAAACAGCACGAAAAACGTAACGGTTTTCACTACAATTTTGCATTCGGGCGAGAGAAGCGAGCCCTCTGCGCGTGCGTAGCACGTGCTCAGGGACAAGTCTTGCTCCGTTAGGAGCAAGCCAAAGGCTTGTTTAATATTAACAATAGAAATCTAAAAAGTAATTTATATTTTAGATTTAAGATTTTTATAGAAATTAGTGGAGTTCAAAATGTTATTTAGAGTGGGATTGATATTGATTTCACCTTTTTGCCTATTATAATTATTGGTGTTAAGGATGTAGTAGGATTCAAGTAATTTTCTTCTGTGTAAATCTTTTGAATGTATGAGAGGGGTCATGTTGTTAATGTCAATAGTATGGTTATGTGTGGCACGATGTAATGTGATGGCAGAATTTAGGTTGTCAGTGGTAAGGTCATGTTTGTGTTGGTACAGTCTACGGTTAAAGTCATGTGTTTCTCCGATGTATAAGGAGTTACAATGAAGGCAAGGGATTTTATAAACACATTGGGGTATGTTAGTGGGTCGATTTATGTTGTGTCTAAGAATAGCTTTAAGGGGTAAATTTCCTGAAGAGGTGAGTTTAATATTATTGAGTAAGATGTATTTTAATTATTTAAGAGGAATGTTAGGTATGGGTAAGAAAGAGTTGTTATTAGAGGGGTTATAATTGTGAGGTTGATAAAAGGATTTTTTGCTTGTTTAAGGGCACGTTGTATAATGAAATGAGGGTAAGAAAGTTTGTTAAAAATAGAGAAAAGGTAATTAATTTCAGTTTGTAGAAAAGAAGGAGAGCATATTCTTAGAGCTCTGAGAAATAAGGAAGAAAGTGTTCCTATTTTTGTGTTGGTTGAATGGGATGAAAACCAATGTATGTAACTTGGGTTGTAAGTAGGTTTTTCGGTAAACAGAGAATTGGAGGGTAGAGAAATTATTAGACCAGGTTATAAGAACATCAAGGAATGGTAGGGAATTATTTTTAGAAGTTTCAATAGTGAATTTAATGTTAGGGTTAATAGTGTTGAGGAAATCGAGTATATTATGTGGATTAATGTTGGAAGGAATAGATGGAAAAATGTCATCCACATATCTGTACCAAGTAACATTAGTGAGAATGTGGTTGGGGAATATATGATAAATTTCAAGAAGTTCCATGAAAATATTACTTAGGACAGGAGAAAGGGGAGAACCCATACTAAGACCGGAATTTTGTTTCAGAAAAGTTTATTAAATTCGAAAAAGTTGTGTTCTAGGGTAAGTAGGATTAATTGTTTTCAAGTGTCAAAGGGAAATGGTAATATGAAATTGTTTTCATCAATAAAACGTGATAGGAGTGAAAGGGTTAAAGGGACAGATACGGAGGTGAAGAGGGAAGTTAAATCAAAACTTACAAGGGAGTGGGAGTGTGGGTTGATGTTTTTGGTTTTGATGATGAAATCTTCAGAATTGGTAATGTGTGATGATGAGATATGTCCAACAAGAGGGGAGAGTTGTTTAGCTAACCATTTGGATAATTTATAGGGGACAGAATTTATGTTAGAGATGATAGGGCGGAGAGGGGTATTAGGTTTATGGGTTTTAGAGATTCTATAGAATTTGGAAAGGCAAGGGAAGGTGGCTTCTAAATTGTGCAGGTGAACATGTTCCGAAAGAATGTTTTTTAGTTTATGGTTAAAGTTAATTTGAAAAGTTTTTAAAGGATTTTTAGTGAGGAGTGAATATGTGTTTTATCAGAGAGTAGATTGTTACATTTATGTAGATAGTCAGTTTTGTTAAGTATAACTATATTATTACATTTGTTGGATCTTGTAATTATGATTTGTTGTTTTTTGTTAGTGAATATAGAGCTATGTAAAATTAGGAGGGTGTTTTCTGTTTATTTAGGGAGTTGAAAATCTTATGAATAATTAGTCCTTCCATGAAATCCAGAGAGTGAGATTCTTCTTTGAAATTAGTTTTATATTTTTCAAAGTCCACAATAAATTTCAAAATCGGGTCCAAATTTTGTAGAGAAAATGAGAGTCCGTAGCCCAAAATGATTTTTGATCCATCGATAGTTCTAAATCTGATTTATTTATGATGTTATTAAAATTAGAATTCTTCACCCAAACACTATTAAAATTAACAGTATTAAATTTGTTAAGTTTTCTCTTTTTTTTCATTGATGATAAAATCTTTTCTTTGATGTGCTAAATTGAGTAACTGGGTGAAGGTATCGAGAGAGTTTGGGTTCTGTTTATACCATGACTCTTGGAAAATTTTGAAGCATTTAAAACTTTGTCCGAAAGCGAGTTTAATTTCTTTCTTGATATTTGAAATTTTGCTTAGAAGAATTTCCCTATGTGTATATATCAGGGAAAGGGTTATTATCATTTGTTGAAAGATTGTTAGGTAACAGTCTTAGGTATAACTAAATTTTTTAGGCAGTTTTTGATGAAGCTTAATTGAATCTTTCTAATATTAGATAATGTCGTAAATTTTTTATATTTACTCCATCTGCCACTTTGTGGCCAGTATTTATAAAAGGTGCAAATGGATGTATTCGCGAGTGGTTAGTCCCAAATTGCGGTTGAGAGAGTCGTGATTACATTGACCATCTTATATTTTATTAATTATAGTAAAATTATAAATAATAATGTTAATAATCAATTTTATATAAAAATTAAAATTTATTAATAAAAACTTGCTCTGAGAGTCGGTGCAATTTTGCACCGAGAAATTTCAGATTTCAATACCGTATTATGATAGTGGCTCATAAGAGTAAAGTATCCCTTATAATTGGGCTACGCCCTTGAAATTCACAATATTAATTCATTTAATAATAAATAGTTAAAGTCCCAAGTTTGGGACCCCTGGGTTACCTGTAACCCCTAAAAATGGGGTTAGGGGCTGGAGCCCCCCCCCATTTCATTTTTTGTTAACAATTCCAACGGATTCTTCTTATTCATGTCAAAAACTATCATTGTACCAATTTTCAACCAAGTAAATTATATATTTCGATATATATATATATATATATATATATATATATATATATATATAAATATATATATTTACACAGAACCTTCCACAATTGATAAAATGAAATCGATTCAAAAAACCGGTTTGCATCTAGCTTTCTTTTGACAACGTTTTGGATTTTTTAAACCTTCCTTAATTATACTATAGATATAAAACTATATTTTGATAAAGTTTTACATTGATCAAAGTCATAATTACATAATTATAAACATATCGAATTACCTGTCAAAGATAGGCCTTCGATTTTGGGAATTTCATTTTTTGAAAGTTTCCCTTCCACCTCTTCGTTAACCCGGTGCTCCATGAGTGCCAGACTTAGTTAATATTTCAAATTGATCCCAACACCCTAACCTTTCATTTGTATAAGTGTCATTGACCCTTTCGAAATGAAAGGTCAAATTTTCTTAGGTCAAATTACTCCTATTTTTCTATATTAAAATTATAACATATTTCAACTCACAGTTGTCCTAGAAAAATAAAATTTATATCAGATTAATCAGAAAAACATACAGAATCTGATAGTTATTGTTAAAGTTGTTAATTATCTTTAATTAAGAAATTACAATTATTATGTAATTTCTCTGAGAATAAACGTATCTAATTGACAATATGTGATTGTTGCCAGAGGCTTCTGTTGTAAACTTCTAATGATTTTTACATTAAATCTATATTAGTTCGTTCAACAAATTTATTTATTTATTATATAGTTTTAATTTTGCTATCGTTTGATAATAAATTTATTATTTAAACGTTAATAATTAAAATTGAGGTTTATTTAATTAATTGCTAATCGTCAACCGCTCGGCATTTTTCTCGTGGACTATAAAGCGACGATCGTAGCTGAGTGAGCTCATTCCAATTTTAATTACTGCACTTACGATCGATTCTGTCCTCTTAAATTGCATCCCGAATCGAATCATTCTACGAGATTCATTTATAATGCAGTTACAGTAGTTAATATTTTTTTTGATGAAGTTTGCTTCTCAAGTGAGCTTCCCCTTTCAATTTTAGAGACATCATCGCTATTTTCGGACGCGACTTGTCGAACTGAAGTAGGGGTCAGCAATTTTTTTGTTTGTTGTTTGCTGACCGGAACTATAAAAACTTTCCTTCTTTAGAAGTGTTCTTAGGAAAATTCTACGTAGGTAATTAATTATGTCAAGCCTTCTGGACAAACCGATAGGAACTCCCACTAACGACCATTTGGTCCCATCCTTTCAGATATCTTAGTAAAAAAGGCTTCAGTTTTTTGATTTGTTCATATGTCATTTTTTGATAAGTGTTTTGATATTGTATAACAAATCAGTCTCTTCTTGTTGAGTTGTTCCAGTCAGAATAAATTCAACTTGAACAGTGGACCCACGAGTTGTTATACAATATGGATACATTTCTTATAGATTAGTTCGCAAAGACCTAGACTAATCCGATTCGCCTACGGATATTTGGTAGCTGGTTTTTATCACCAGACCAAATATCTGCGCAAATCACCTTCCAGGTCGTTTACTTATTTCGTTTTAAATTTAGATGTCCAGTTTTATTTATAGGTGGAGATATCTTCGAGGTTTTTGTCTGTCTTTTTGCTCTCCCTCTCTCTATCTCTTCGGCGAAAGCTAAAAAGATATAATATTTACAAACACATTTTGTACCCAACGTGATGTATACTGAATTTTTGTTTATTTTTTTTTATACATGCAAACAATAAACTCACACTCAAAAAAAGTAAGCAAAAACGCTAAAGGGGAAAATTGGGAAAGATAAAAGATTTGGAAAAAATTCAATATAAGGGGAATGCTTAGAAAGGTTCAAATTTAAAGATTTGGTTGAAATATAATAATAGAGAAAAATTCTCATCATAGTTGAAATTAAAAATTTCAACCAAAATAAGTAGGTCAGAAATTACTGCCTCGCCGTCAATAAAAAATGAAACCCATTTTTTATTAATATTAAAATTTATATATATAGATTGTAGATAGCATAAAAAATAGAAAGTTTGAAATAGTAACAAAAAATCAAAAATCCAAATATTTGTCAATATTTCATACGTGAAATTTGATTTTCGATGGTCGTCTCGAAGCTATTTTTATCATAAAAATATATTTGTAACGTTCCTCCCTTAAATATTATAAACGAAAATTGCTCTTTATATATATATTTATTAAAATATTTATATAAAATTATAAATATTTATTTAGAAATATTAAAAATCGTCTTGATAACTGATCACGTTCCAAAAATTTTGAGTCAAAATTGACAAATAAAATTCGCTACCCAAATTGGCTATTTTCTCCAAAAATCTTATTTATAGCGTGTCTTTATGATTTCACTATAATATATTTTTATATATATATATATATATATATATATATATATATATATATATATATATATATATATATATATATATATATATATATATATATATATATATATGTTAATCTACTATATATATATACTATATATATATATATATATATATCCCCAAATATTTGTCGCAAAATATTTAAAATTAAAGGTTCAAAGTTCAGCGAGTTTTCCGAACTTTGTGTAACTTTCACGTCGCGATTTCCGTGCATGTAAATTGTAACTAGTGGTAATGGTAATCATAGTTTAATCCTGATTGGTGGTGGAGCAAATATAGAATATCCCCTAGGCAGAGGCTTCACCTCTGTCCTGTAATAATAATTAGTTTCCAAGAATTAGACATTTGCTTATTACGGTTTCTTTATTGTTTTCCTTGTTTTCTAAACAGAAACGAGAAACATTAGGAACCTAAAATAAAAGTTATTACATTGGAAATTTGTCTTTTTCCTAGAATGTAAGTTACTTCTAGAGATTGACGATTCTACAAATAATAATACTATTATTATAATATTACCATTATTTAATAATTATTATTATTATTATTATTATTATTATTATTATTATTATTATTATTACTATCATCATTTATTTTAGTGTAGCTAGTATACTGCTTTCTATTATTATTATTATTATTATTATATTATTATTATTATTATTATTATTATTATTATTATTATTATTATTATTATTATTATTATTATTATTATTATTATTATTGTTTTTTGTAGTAATAATTATAGAAAGCCTTGGTAGTATGCTGTGATTCTTATCGTTATCATAATAAATATTATTGTTATATTGTCTACTCATTCCTCGGACCTTGATCAGAGTTTTTTCATCTCTGTCCACTTTCGAAGATATAAAATAATACTACATCTTGTTCGATAACGTGGTTACACATTCGGAAATTCAGAAATAACTTCGCAATAAAAATCTTATAATTTCAAATATTAAAGCGACTTCCATATAAAATAAATCTAGTATACTTTCAATAACAACATAAAAAATAAATTTCAGTTAAATTTAATATACGATAAAACTTTTTCGTCCCCAAAAATCATCATAAATAAAACTCGGTTCTTTTATGGACATTCGATTTATATAAGCAGTAAATTATAGAATCAATAATTATTTTTCATTCATTGTATATATATATTTTTGGTCCACACGAGGTCCACCGAGTATATATATATATACAAATTTATATTCCACTGTTCATTGGCTCCTTCCAAACTGATCGAGCAAAAGTGGTACTGCGCCAGAGATCTGTTTGGAAGTAGGAAGAAATGTAGATTGGTGATTTGGTCTTCATTAGCCCAGCTACCTGGGACTGGGTCACTAATCCCCACAGATAAAATCATTTGATCTCTGTATTTGAGAAATTTTTTCCTAAGTTGATATCAGGCATATTGAATGTATTGTACGTATTCAGCAAAGATCGCTAAAGGATTAGGTATATAATAGAAGCCTTTATATAGAATCTTGTTAATAATTTAGAAGGAAAGTCACTATTTAATAATTTACTTAAGTTAATGTAATTTTCGTTTCTTTTTCAGAACCTATTATGTGCGGTTGCTGTAAGACTAAAATTAAATTTAATATTAACAATAGAAATTTAAAAGTAATTTATATTTTAGATTTCTATTGTTAATATTAAATTTGGGGTGCGTCACGAAATACCAAGGGGTGCGCGACAAGCATGAAGAAAACCTTAAATTTTATTTTTTAGTATATATATATATATATATATATATATATATATATATATATATATATATATATATATATATATATATATATATATATATATATATATATATATATATATATATATATATATATATATATATATATATATATATATATATTTATATATATATATATTTATTTATATTTTTATATATATATAGTGTACAATCAGAGCAATTTTCCTGCCTGTTTTTTAGTAGTATAGTATGTGTCTTTTAAATAATATCAATAAATTCTTAAAGACGATTGATACACATTTAAGGTCTTTATACTATACTATATACATATATTATGTTGTTATTATAAGTTATATATATATATAATGTTATTATATATTATATATATATATATATATATATATATATATATATATATATATATATATATATATATTAAAGAAGAGTATATATATATATATATATATATATATATATTATAATATAAGAATTCCGTATATATATATATATATATATATATATTTATATATATATATATATATATATTATATACATACCTTATATATATATATATATATATATATATATATATATATATATATATATATATATATATATATTAGGGATGTCTACTAGTGAAAAGTTTAGAATACCGAATACCTGAATATTTCCGCTGGCAGTATTCAATGAATATCACCGACGCCCGGCCGAATAATCACTTCGCTATTCGGCCGAATAGTTATTTCAAAGGTGAAATTTTTCTTGGATGGACTTTTGTAGCAGATATATAGTAATTTGCAGGTGTTGATTCCATATATATTCTCGGATTTGCTGTATCGCATCCCGTTTTTGTGCAATCATAGATCCCTATTTTTGCATATTCCCTAGGAATGACAAAATTCATGTGTGCACTACGTTGGCTGTATAGACGTTACCTTCCGCATATATCTATAGTAGCAGCAAGTTTACTGCGGCCGATATTCGGGAAGCCATGTGGTAACTTTAGTACGTCTACATGTATGGATGCCAATGACCTGGATGATGTCTATCATCCATCTGAAATACAGTCGGATGGTCCGTCATTGTTCACCCAGGGTGAACTGAACGATCTTGTATGAGATGTGTATTTGCCGGTTGTCCTGAGCCGTTGGTCGAGGTGGCATGAAAATGACTACTGACCATGGTACAAGAGTATAACATTTTTTGATCGTAATGAGAAGCAGAGCTTTTCATGGAGGCTCTTCCAGTCAGATGGTAACCTTGTGTATTGCAGTGAAGTTGCAGGCCTACTACTCGCTATGGGACTCCCAGCATACGATGCAGGTGAAGGTGAGTGGCGACTGTTTATTGACATTTCCAAGAGCAGTTTAAAGTGTGTTGTTACACAACGGCAACAGGTATGCTTCGGTTCCAGTAGGGTACTCTGTACGGATGAGAGAGGAGTATGCAAAAATCAAGACAGTTTGGAGAGGCTACAATATCAGGAACATGGATGGTAAATATGCGTCGACCTCAAAATGGTAAACATTTTGCTCGGTCAGCAAGCAGGTTTCACCAAATATCCCTGCTTCCTGTGCTATTGGGACAGCCGGGATCACTGGACTAAAAGAGAATGGCCAACCGAGGGAAACCTTGACGCCAGGTGACAGGAACATCGTACGTGAACCACTTGTACAGAGAGAAAACATCATCTTACCTCCACTACACATAAAACTTGATTTGATGAAACAATTTGTGAAGGCCCTGGACCATGATGGTGAATGCTTCCGCTATATATGCTCAACGTTTCCTGGTCTGAGTGACGAGAAGAAAAAAAGCTGGGATATTTGATGGCCTACAAATACGGACACTCCTCCGTGATGCTGCCTTTGCTACAACAATGACTGTGTTAGAGGCAAGAGCATGCTTTTTCAGATGTAGCACAGAATTTTCTGGGGAACAGGAAAGCCGAGAACCACTAACATTGCACAGGAACTGCTAGACAGTTTTCATTCTCATGGATGTAGAATGAGTATAAAGTTGCACTACTTACATTCTCACTCCCTAGAAGGAATATTCCTCGGATAACCTAGTAAGGGGATGTTAGTGATGAGTGAGGGTGAACAAGCCTCCATCAAGATCTAAAGTTCATGGAAGGACGTTACCAGGGCAAGTGGGATATCAATATGATGGCCGATTATTGTTGGAGCTTGATGAGGGATATTCCAGACGCTATGCACAGTAGATCGTCTACGAAGAGAAAATTACTACCGTCGTAGGTATGTTTACATTAACTAAACCCATTCCTTCTATTACATTCATTGTTGTCCCATATTACTCTTTATTCATAGTTGTATTATATGTTTAACATATATCTATCAAAGACATGTATCATATCATTGCGATTTGTTTCTCTCTTCATATATCTAATATATATATGATTTTTTTATCTATTTATTATATATATATATATATATATATATATATATATATATATATATATATATATATATATATATATATATATATATATATATATATATATATATATATATATATATATATATATATATATATCTTTAATAATTTGTGATAGACCTCCTGATATTTCAAAATCATGTAAAATTTTACAAATCTGTGTTATACACAATATCTCACAAATGCAATGTGATATGCAAAAACCGATTACATTTTTGGAATCAGCACACCAATAATCAATTGCGAAACCCCGTCCAAGAAATTTATGTTTATTTGCAAAGATATACAAAGTAATAAAACAAAAGTAAATAACTATTTTACCTATAGCAAAACCATCTACATATTAGTGGGCCAATGAATGAAAATTGAAAGTTCTGTAGTTAAAGATATTAACCAAACTTCATTTGAAGCTCTAAGGTTAAAAATAACAGAACATTAGCAGTTCTCCATTTTCTTAGATAACTATTTTTTGTGGCTTCATAAATATTTTCTCCTGTTCTAAATATTCTTTCACTTTCGACTGATGACGGAGCTGAAAGGTATTTTATTGCTAGTTTTTTTCAAATTCATAAAACTATTTGTGTTTTCCCACCAATTGAAGGGAATATTATTGTCTTCACTGGTCAAAGTAGGTAAACTTATATATTTTTATTTTTTGATGTAATTCCGTATGTAGCTTTTTACTTTTATGTACAATAATCACATCGTTAGAGAATGGGACTTTTCTTTTTCATTCTCACTCTCTTTTCTGCATGACGATTTTGATGCCACTTTCTTTAAAACAATCCATTAAAGAAGTGAAATGGAACCTTTCAGTTTCACTTTCCCCACTAACGTGAATCATCGCCAGCAGAAGAGTCAGGAGCTAAATTTCATGCATTTCTTTCCATCAACGTAATTCATATTTTTTTACTGATTCATCTGATTCATGTTGAAAATTAGCTTGAATCGCAGATCTAAGAAAGTAGCTACACACAAAGATTTATCACAGAAACTCTTGGAAAGTCTTTTTTCTACTGATTTTTAATTTCTTCAACGAGTGTAATTATTCCACTGAAGCTTTGATTTTAATTGCCTTATTTAAAAATAGATTTATTACTAAAATGGAAGGGATCACTGGGCGACTGTTACTTCATGTTTAATGCTTGTTTTAGTGATGTTGTCAAAAGGCTCAAGTAAATGGAATAATTTTGACACTGAAAATCAGTCAACATTTTTTTGATTGCATTCAGTGCAGTGTATATGGATAGGCAACTCTTTTTGTTCAAACAATCTTTAAGCATATCATAAGTTCTGTTTCAGCGTGTAGAAACGTCTTGAATTAATTTATGCTGTTTCATTCAGCTGCATCTGTAAAATTTTAAGCTTTTGCAGCTGCGGTTGCTGAATGGTGAAAATGAGATGATATGCTTCTGCAAGAAATAAAATATCTTTAATAGACTTCTGACATAATATTGAATCGTGAATGCATGCAACGTGAATAAAACATGAAATTGACAGCAAGCCACTCTCCCTTATGCCAGCTACCAAGTTTGGTCCATTATCCCGTATCACTAAATAATTTAGATTTGAATATTGAAAATGTCAAATTCCTTGTTAGGATCTGGATAATGACAAAGATTACATATTAGCTACAAAATTTTGCTATATTTTATTTTTTTAAAAATAAGTTTTAAAATTTCAATTTTAAATTGAAATAACTTTCCCTTATGTTGACGCAATTTATTGTTTATAAAGCTCAATATTCGGCCCGAATAGTTCGGCAAAAAGCCGAATACCGAATATTCAGTATTTTTGACCTAATAGGCTTAACACTCAATATCACTCAATATTCGCACATCCCTAATATATATATATATATATATATATATATATATATATATATATATATATATATATATATATATATATATATATATATATATATATATATATATATATATATATATATATATATATATATATATATATATATATACATATATATATATATACCCTAGACAAGATGAAAGTGTAAATATTTTATTTTTTGGGGTGCGCCACTAGAAAAAGATTGGGAACCACTGCCCTAGAGCACTAATAAAACTTTACTAAGTACTAAACTCTACTTTATATATTACATACCTCTTTTACCATATTGTATGTATTTACTGTATTTTAATGTTAAATACCCTAAAAAGATATACATGAAAAGTAATTTAAAAAAACAAAACAAATTGGCCTTTGGTTTTTTTTTTTTAAAAACGTTAATGGTTTTTTTTAATCCCAACTCAATGTAATGGCTATTATTTTACATCTTCTGACTATGAGTTCCGGAGCTTTCCGAGGCCAACACCCATGGCCCACCCTACGGGGTGGGGTTTCTAGGAGGGAGGTATTATGCTCTGGGCCTGTGGTGGGAGCGGTTACGCTCCCGGGATTTATGCTTATATTCATCATTTGTGTTTATTTATTGCGGAGACGTTTTACAGGAGTATTTCTTATGGGTAAAAATAAAAAAAAAAAGATAAACGTTTTCAAGAAAGGTGGCAATCACTATCTGTCGGGCCCCCAACCCGACCCCTCCCTGGCCGTTTCCGGACCAGCGACCAGTAGGGGCTTTGATGCCCTTATTGATGAAATGGTTGGTACTCCACCACCCAACCCAATAGTCCTCAATTACGGACCCGTTTCAAGGACTACCCCGTCTAGACCAGGTGAGGCTGTTGTGGCCTCTCAGAATACCCTCATCTCTCAAAACTTACGTCAGCCATCCCAAGAGCCCCTGCTTCCTCAGGGTCCCATTCCTAAACACGAGACTAAACCAACTACGACGATCACTTTTTCAGTTCCCTCCCTCCAGGGGTCCCGGATCTTGCTTCCTACCCGCTTTATTTTTATTTACACTCGACATCTCGTCCACTGACTTCTGTAAGTCAGCTCATCCTTAGTGATGCTTTGGAAGCTGCTCTTTACTGAGCCTCAGGCTACTCCAATGGGGAACAGTTCCATTTTGGTTCGTGCTCCCTCTCGTACCCAAAGCAAATACTTTTCCCACATCAGTAAGATCTATCTTCAACTGATGATACTGTCTCATATATAAAGGAAGTTCTGTTCCGATGCTTCGATTGACATTCTCACTCTTTATAAAATCACAACGTGCCAATCACCGACGTTTATCGGTTCCCTCCACGTAAGGAGAACCCCTCGTCTTTTACTTACCTTCTCTGTGCCTTTCCCTCCATCCAAAGTAAAACTTGGTTTTACCATGCACACGGTTCGGACTTATGTGCCCTTCCCGAGAAGATGTTTCAAGTGCCATAACTTTGATTACCCCTGGAAATATTGTCGGTCTCCCCAGATATGTAGATGTTCTTTCCACCCAGAATGTATCAAAAATTCTCCTTGTTGTCCTAACTGTAAGGGTCCACACCCAGCCTCCTCTGTCCACTGCCCCATCTTTGCCTTGGAGAAGGAAATCCTTGAGCAGTGCGCCGTTCATAAGTATGACCGTCGAGAGGCTACCCGCCGTGCGAAGGAGAAGCTGGCTCATCTTCCTCTTTCTTATGCTGCGGCAACGACCACTGCCTCTGCGGTTGCCTCTAACATTGCCCATCGCCACGTGCGTTGTGTTCAGAACTTGTTCCACTTTCGCGTTCAATCATTCAGACTTGCGTGCCGGATAATGGATCACTTGACTTGGTGTTTCCTGTGGCTAAAAACAATTGTAATCCCAACTCTCCTACCATGGTCCACCGGACCACTAGTTGTACTTCTCCGACACACACACGACCCTCTCTCATACAAGTTCCTTACCTTGTTGAGGTCCATGCAGCTTCCAAACTCGTTTGCACTGGGGGACCTTTCTCTGTCCTGCCAAAACGGGCTCGCCGCGCTGACAACCCACGTGGACAATCAAGGAACAGTGGTTCAACCTCTGCCCGTTCTGATCTGTTATTACTCACGCCGCCTAAGACCGCTTCGCTTCTACAATATTCAAGCGATTCTGAAACTTTCTCGGATGCCATGATGGACTCTTCGGACTACTCTTCTTCAATAGGATTGCCACGTGCTGAAACTGGGGCCCTGTTCAAGGGGAGGTCCGAGGAGGTATCGATTGAGTCCTCGCCCGACCGCAGTCTTCCTTCGGGAATTTTAAAATGATGGAGACGGAGCCGAGTAATTTTAAAATGACTGACCTAGAGCCGAACAATTTTAAAATGATGGATCTCGAGACGGAGCCGAACAATTTTAAAAGGATGGAGACGGAGCCGAACAATTTTCAAATGATAGAGCAGGAGCTAAATAATTTTAAAATAATGTAAGCGAACAATTTTAAAACTAGAGCACCTCCTTGAGGACTCTGTTCCCTCTTTCGGTCTGCTAAGAAATCTGGCAGGGGTGCGCAAGCTGGGAAGAATGTTCGAAATGTAGAGTGTGACTTGGTGCGCCTCTTTGGAGAGCCCTCTCGTTCGGTATGCCCTAAAACTTTGCAACGATGGAGCTCCTGGCCCTGATGACATTTCCTTTCCGATGATACGGCATGTTCATCCGTCAGCCTCGGCATTCCTTTCCGGTGTCTTCCCCTGTCTGGCTGACGGCGTATGTTGTTCTATCTAACCTACAAGGACCCCTCATAGACCGATTTCTATTTGACCTTTGCAGTGGGGTATTACGCAGTGTTGATGAGGAATGGTAGTCTCTCGACTTGTTCCCACGCTTGAGCGGCTCCATGCGTTTTCTGACAATCAGTTTGGTTTTCGTTTTCATCGCTCAACTCAAGATCCTCTCCTCCGTTTGGATCACGACATACGTGCAGCATTTGCTTCCAATAAAATGACTCAGGCCGTTTTCTTCGATCTTGAAAAGTCATATGATAGCACCTGGAGGGTGGGAGTTTTGCAAAACCTTCACTCGTTGGGTTTCAGGGGGCAACTTCCTTTTTTCCTTCAGGCACTGATGTCGGATCGGTCGTTTCAGGTTCGTTGCGGTCACACACTGTCGCGGCGTTTTGTCATGGATGAGGGTGTGCAACAGGGTAGTGTGTTGCTTTTTGCAATAGGGTTCAGTGGAGTAGTGGATACCATTCCACCATCGGTCTGCTGCTCCGTCCATGTCGACGATCTTGCACTTTATGTTACTGGGGCTAGGCTTGTATGGAGCTTCAGCTGGCCATTGACAGGGTTTCCGCACTGTGTAGTAAGCGTGATTTCACTTTCTCTACATCGAAAACAAAGGCCATGCTGTTTAGGAAAAATCCATGACGTGGTGGTCGGATACGTTCGCTTCCTTCTTTGACCCTCTATGGTTCTTCCATCTGTTTGGTGCCTACGGTGAGATTCTTGGGTCTGCCGCTCGATGAGCACCTTACATACCTCCCTCATATTATTCATTTCAGAACTAGCTGCCGTCGTTCGTTGGTTCTTTTGCGGCACCTCACCTCTAAGACTTGGGGTGCGGACAGAAAGAGCATGCTCCATCTTTACATCATGCTGGTACGGACCAAACTGGACCATGGTTGTGCCATTTATGGGCAAACTTTCCAGTCGTACCTCCGTCTTCTTGACCCAATTCAGAATGAGGGCCTGCGGATAGCGACTGGAGCTTTTTTAGATCTTCACCGAGGTGGAGGCGGGGGTGATGCCCTTGTCTCTGCAGAGAGAACAGTTCATGTGCTCCTTGTTCCTCTGCATTCAGGTTCCTTTATCCTCTGGCTTGTCCTCTGTCATTGAACGCGTCTCCCACAATCCTTCTTACTGGCCGTTTGCTGGGATTGTACATTCCACCTTCCTTTTCCTCAACCTACCCCTCCGAGGGGTCATGCAGTATTCTTTCAATACTTCCTCTGGAACATGGGTCTCTCCACCCCCGTTGTCTGCTTTAGGATACATTCATTAACAAAAGCTGATGCTCACCCGGCGACATTGAGGGATTCTTTTCTATCTCATGCGGAGGTTCACTCGGACTCGGTCGCTGTCTAAACTGACTGCTCCAAGACGGATGTGGGAGTGGGAGCTTCGGCTGTTTTCCCCCGACTTCACCGTCTTTCCCACTCTGCCACCTTCCTCTTTGGTATTTTCTGCCGACCTGGTTGCGGTGGCTATGGCAGTTCATAGGTTGAGCGGCTTCCCATCAGTGGGTAATTACACACTATTCTCCGATTCCAGAAATGCCCTTCAAGCGTTGCTTGACCAGTCTTCGAGAAACCCTTTAGTCCTCTACCATCCAGAGACTTCTCTGCTCGTTGCGTGTGCAGGGGACAACTGTTACATTCTGTTGGGTCCCTTCCCATGTGGGTGTTCCGGGGAACGAGCGGGCCGACAGGGAAGCTAAACATGCAGCGAACACCGTACTGCCAAATGTACAATACCTTCCTCCTGACTTGCGACTGGGACGCCTTCCTGCTTCTGATTTTTATATCTCCATTCGTCGCGGTTTCCTTTCTTGCTGGCAGGCTTGTTGGTCGGAGGATAATCATGGTGCCAAGCTACGTACAGTCACACCCCTCATTGGCCACTGGTCCTCTTCTTGCAGGAGAATTCGCCTTTTGAAGGTGGTCCTGGCTCGATTGCGAATAGGACATACCAATTTCACCCATGGTTTTTTCATGTCGCAGGATGGTGAACCATCTTGCCCGTTTTTATTTGCTAGAGTTGCCGCCTTTCAATTTTTCATGTGTTTGTGGGTTGTGATGCCCCTTCTGCCCAGCGATGCACGTTCTTCCCTGGTTTGCAAACTATTCCAGTCCAACATCGCCTTGCACGTATCCTCTCTGAATCCTCTCATTTCCGAAGTGATGGCGTTTTTGCCTTCCTGTGTGATTTAAACATCCTTTATAAGATTTAATTCTCTCAGCTCGATTTTTATGTCGTTCTGCTAGGGACTTCCCCTGTTGTTGGTTTGCTGACACTGTATAGCCGCATGATCTGTGTGGTGTGGTGGTCCCTGTACATACACTCAAAAAAAAAAGAGAAATAACATAATGGTAGATAAAATAATAATGATGAAAGTAAATAACAGTTAAGGACGATATATATGGATTAAGAGGGGAACATTGTGAATAAGGAATTACAAGAGGTTCAGAGTTAAACTAACTGTGGAAGAAGAGGAATACAAAATTAAGGGAACAATAAAGTAAAGGTTGAGGATAGGTTTGTAAGGGTATAGTAACATAGAGTCAGGTCATTGGTAAGGGTACTTCAATTAAGAGGAAGTACCCGTACACTCTGTATATTTTCGACTAGTCGAGAACTTGCATGGTGTCCCTTGTTTATCTTGTATTTAGTAAATTATTAAATGACTTATTTCAGTATATAGGTACTAGTTTACCTAGTAAGAATAAGTACTCTTTTTATTTTATTTATTGCTTCCTATGAACTGGTTTATGGTTTCTTCACAAGGATTGTCATTCTTCTATTAACCTAAGTAATTGTAACCTCTTGCCACTGATGCATTTTATCAATATATAAAGTTCGCACCTGACGAGCATAGCTCTATTCAAGGAGGGGAAGTTCTCTAGGTAATTGCTACCTAGTCCTATGCCAGGCGACTCAGTCGTGCCATTTAATTATATATATAATCGAACTATAAGTATATATATATATATATATATATGATATATATATATATATATTATATATATATATATATATTATATATATATATAATATTGTAATATATATATATTAAATATATATATATATATATATATATATATATATATATATATATATATATATATATATATATATATATATATATATATATTATAATATATATATATATATATATATACGTGCGTGGGAGAGAGAAATGCAAAAAAGCTATTATAATAATAAATCGAGAGAGAGAAAAAATAGATTTATTATTACCTCCATTTGAAGATTATGTTAACTGCTTGAGTCCTTCTCTTGTTGATTGCAGATGGATGTCAAAATTATGGTAGAATATCAATTCCTTTTTCTTAGTCTGTCTTTTTTATTTTTCAATCGATCTTTTTCTATATTAATGTTTTTTTAATCCTTTTTTATGTGATTTTTGTTATTTTTTATATATAACTTTTACTTATTAATAATATTTTTAAACTTTATTTATATTTTATTTTTCTTTAATTACTTTACTAAATTATACATAAAATTTAACCTGTATAATCTTAATTTTATCTATCTTCTTTTTTCTGTAAAGGAGAAGAAATGATAAAATAATTTATCATTCTTCCCCCTCTCTGCTTCTTCAAATTTGTGCTTTTTTGTCATCAGAAATTAATTGGTTTATTAATTTGTTGTTTTTTTTCATATATTCTTCACTTCTCTGGAGATTACATTTTTTTCATTTTTTTATTATGTAATTCTTTGGTGAAATATATCAGGCAATTGATCATTACATTTCCATTCTATTTTTGTAATTTCTTGATTATTTGGTATTTCTCTTATTGCTGGATTTATTATTGATTCTCATTGCTTTAATCTTTGATTGTCTATTCTGACATTTAGAGTATCTACAAGTGTCTTTAACTATCAGTTCTCAAAAATTATTAGGTTAGGAACGGCCGATTCTTATTAGTAAATTTCTTCCACACAATTTTTTGTATAATACAATGTTTGTTCAAATACCTTCAAGCAAACTATTTGCCTCTGCTTGTATAACTCGCAATGTTTAACATTTCTTTGATTTATTTGATTTCCACATTATATGGGTATCATTTTTCCTTTTTTTTATCCACAGCAAAAATTATACATCCAAGTTGTGTTTTATCTCCTTCTCTATTAGCATGATGAATCACAGTATGTTATGAAACTCAATTTCCTCATTATTTATTTGTATGATATTTAATTCATATTTCTGTATTTTTATTTTCAATCTATGAAGTTTCCTTATAATTTTAATATTCAGTTCCTTTTTCTTCTGCCTCCCTTGCTCATTTTTACTACTATATCAGCTAAATCTGGGTCTTTATTTCTTGCCATCCATTTAATTTTCCTATTAATATGTTGGTATTCTTTTACTCTCACTTAAATAAGTTCAACTATGTTCCTTTTGTTTTTATTTCATTAATTCTAAATCCTCTCAGTAAATATATTTTTGCTCACTTTTATCATGTTTTCTTCCTTGATTAATTAACCTCCTAAATATTTAAATGATTTTGAACTACTTTCTCTATTTCAAAATGTTTTTTTTAATTTTTTCTTAATGTTTTCAAATTTTTTATTTCCTACCCATAAAATATCATCTACATGTGTACATAATAATCCTTCTATATTACTTGAATCCTTCATTATAAATAGTGTTGGTTCCATTTTTCTTTGTTTTGTCACAATTCGGAGCAAAAGTGATTACTTTTCTGGAATTCTCTATAATACCACATCATAGCAGCATCGCTGTAATCCATATTCTGTTTTATAACAATCTCCAAAGTTTAACCATTATCAAATTCTGGTGGTAGTTTTAAATATACTTTTCTTGTAATTGTATTTCCTTGTAAGTATGCTGCTGAATATCCATAGCATTTATTTTCCAATTTCTTTCTGAGCTATGGTTAGAATCAATTTTCATTGCTTCAGATAAACCGTTGGTGATCTGTTTTTTCTTCCTCCACGTTTCTTCATATCTTTAGCTACTAACCCTATGCTAAATTTTTTCTTGTTTATTCTGCAATAATTTTCACTACATTACCCATTCTAAACATTAATTGGCTCTTTCACCTTTATCAGTGTTATATCTGTCTTCAAAAAACATCTGTTTTTTCCCTTCCAATTTTCGTATTTCTATCTTTTTTTTTGCTTGTTTAATTTCTTCAATTAAAATGATTATAATAACTTTGATTTATCATCATCATCTTCATCTTCACCATCTATTTTCATCTTTATCTCCTCAACTTTCAATCCAATGACTCCTCATTCGCTATTTTAATTCACTTTTCAATTACATCTAATGTCATATATTTTTTTCAAATTCTTTCAAAATCTATATAATATATTCTATTTGTATTCAAATTGCGTATGTTATAACATTTATTATATTTTTTACTAGTGGCTTTGCCAGCTCTACTAATAACATAACAATTTAATATATCTTCATTATTCTTTAATTTCATTTCATAGTATTTACCAGTTTTCACATTTTTTGGATCAACTTCTTCATATTCATCAATTGATGTCATATCTTCTTCTTCATCTTCAGTTTGATTTTCATTTTCATTATCAGTCTCATCCATAATTTTTTACCATATTATTTCTTCTGTATCATTACCATTCTCGTTTAAATTATCCTTTTTGACATTCCTTTCTTCTTTATATTCATCCTTTCATCTTCTTTATCTTCAATATCTTTGTTATTTACATTTAAACTACTTTTTTTGAATTCTTGTCGAATGAACTTTTGAATACAGCTCTTAAAGTACCTCCATGTTTTAACTATGATGGTTTTTCCATCTACACACAATTATTTAGCTGGTCCTCTCCAGTTCTTTATCATGTTTCTTTTGGTATATACTTCTCAACCTATTTTATAATCTTTTGGACATAATGTTCTCCTTATTTGACTTCTCAAGTGCACGTTTATTTTTTCTGAACTAAAAGTTTCTTTCTTTCTTTATTTAATTTGTTCTTTCTTTTCTTAATTACTTTAATCATGTCATACAGTATCTCTCTCTTCACTTATTGATTAGTTATCAAACATCTCTATGTTTGGTATTCCTATAATATATTTCTTCCAAAAACAAGTTGATTCGGTGCATATCCCATGTAATTTGTTAGTCCATTCTTAGCAAAAATTGCCCATGCCATACTATTCTTTCTGTCATGTCCTTCCTGTTTTAACTTACATAATGATTCTTTAAGTAACCCTACTACCTTCAACATAAACCATTACTACCATGGGCTTTCTCTGCCGCTGTAATCTCAAAAAATCTGATATCATTTTGTAGTAAAAGTTCCATAAAATCTCTTCATTTTGAAATTCTCTTCCTGCATCAGACATAATGCCTTTAGGACTTCCAAAATAAATCTATCCTGTTTTGTCAATTAAACTTTTTCTATAATTTCCTTTACTGGTTAATTATTTATTTAACCAGTACTTGCTGGGTATATCTTGTTGCATGGTCTTATTATTACTAAAAATTTATTTATTCTCAAATTCGCCAAACATCTAATTTGAATTCATTTCATTAACTTGCTTGCTAAATGGGCAAACCCACCATTAACAGGCCTTGGTGGAGTTTTCTTATATTTTTTAGCATATTTCACATTCTCTCACAATTTGCTTCCATCTTTTTCTTTACGATTATTCCAAAATCTTCTCATTTACTTGTTTGTACATTAGGCCATTTTTTATTGTTTTAAATACAATTTTTCTATTCCACAATGTGCAAATTGTCTTATGTAGTTTTTTTCAATTTTTCTTTTTCTATTGTTCTTTATCCAATTTTCTTTAATTGGCTAATCAGCATGTTTCCTCTTGTTTTTTATTCAATAATATGCGGGAATGTCCTCCTTCATTATCAATGGTTTGCACTTTCTGTAGATTCAAATCACAAATATCAACAGTTCCATCTTCAATATTAATTTTTGTAATTTGCAATTCTTTTCATAGCTGATTATACCCCAGTAATAAAGGTATATCACCCTCCATTACATTGACTTTTAAAATCAAAACTCTTTCCTTTGATTTTACAAGGCAATAATATTTCTTTTAATATTTTATATTCTGTTTTTCCAAATACAAAACAACCATTTTTAAACTTTTGTGTGTCTTTTATATATTGTAATTCCTCATCAGTCAATCCACAAATCAATTTTGTTAATCCTAATTCTCCAATTACTGTCATCTATACTTCCTGTATCTATAATAGCCACCATTATATCTTCTTGATATTTAATTTCTTTTGAGTCAGGATGATGCTCCTTATTATGAAAAATGTCTATAGGATCTTTTCTACTAATTCTCTATCTAATCCATTTCTTCTTTCCTTCTGTGTTCTGTTTAATATGGAGGTAATTTTCAGAACTATTGTTTTTCATTAATTTTTTTCTATGAAAAATATAGATTTTATATTTTTTTCTTCATTGTTCAATTCTTTTACAATTTTTCATTGTGTCCTTCTTTTTACATTTCCAACACACATTAATTATATTCTTGTATTCCAATCAGCAATCTTCTGTTTATGAATTATTACGTTTTAAAATACAACATTTATGAATTAAACTGTTCTTTCTCATCCAGTAACACTTTCATCAAGTATACTAATTATTGTACTTACATATTGTACAAATTTATATTATACATTTTCATTCCTTTTTTTTTTTCTACTATTTCACATACTGATTCCATCTTATTTACAATTGATTCTTAGTTGTTATGAAAATATTTGTTTTATTCCTTCAATCTTATTTATAAATAACGTTTTCTTTCCTGTCTTCATTATTAGAAGTTTACTAATCAATTGGTTGAATGTACCTTATTCACATTATGTTATGTATCCAGTTTTTCAACAATCTCTTTTTTTGCTTTATCATCACCTTGCTACATATTCTCTGAAAGATTCTCCTTTCGCTTCTTGTTGCATCATTCAACAAGTGTTTGTTACCTTTAAGGATAACTTTCTTGTTCTTGTATTTCTACTTATATTTTCTTTTAATGTATTTTATAATTATTTATATTCCATTTTTCTGTCATATTTTCTTTTTCATTTAAGCGGACATTAATTAACTTCTAATGGTCACCTGCCTAAACCATCCTATTCATTTTGTGCTAATTTTAGTGTTTTTTTTTTTTCCTTTTCTTGAGATACTTCTCCATACTTTTAACTTAATAAATATTCTTCAAAAGATTCTTTTTTTTTTCCACTAAATTTGGTATTATTAATTTCTTTTTCTTTCCTTCATTTGTTTCTCTTTTTTCTTTTATATCCATTAGTTCCTTTATCATGTTAGTTAGTTTAATCCATTTGTTACTTGATAATTTCTTTTGCCGTTCTTCCTCTTTTTGGACATTTGTTTGTTTAGTATATAGATTGTCAATTTTATGTATAAAATGTTTAAAGCAAAAATAGATTTATTATTACCTCCATTTGAAGATGTTGTTAACTGCTTGAGTCCTTCTCTTGTTGATTGCAGATGGATGTCAAAATTATGGTAGAATATCAATTCATTTTTCTTAGTCTGTATTTTTATTTTTCATATCTTTTTCTATTTAGGTTTTCCTTTATCCTTTTTATGTGATTTATGTTAATTTTTTTAACATATATATATTTTTACTTATGTTTTAAAATTTATCTTATTTTTAATTTTCGTTAAATTACTTTTACTAAATTAACACATAAAATTTAACCTGTATACTCTTAATTTTATCTATCTTTTTTCTGTAAAGGAGAAAAATTGATTAAATGGAATTTATCATATATATATAAATATATATTATATATATATATATATATTATAAATATATATGATATATTTATATATATATCAATATATATATATATATTATAATATATAATATTATATTATAGTATAGTATATATATATATATATATATATATATGTGCGTGGGAGTAGAGAAATGCAAAAAGCTATATATAATATAAGATCGAGGAGAGAGAAGAGAGGAGAGAGGAGAGAGAGAGGACGAGAAGAGAGTATTGAGAGAGACGAGACGAGAGAGAGAAGAGAGGGAGAGAGAGAGAGCAGAAGAGGAGAAAGAGAGAGAGAGAGGAGAGAGGAGGAGAGAGGGAGGGTGAAGAGGGAGAGAGAGAGAGAGAGAGAGAGGAGAAGAGGAGAGAGAGAGAGAGAGAAGAGAGGAGAGAGAGAGGAGAGAGAGGACAATAAGAGGCAGGGAGACGGGAAGCAGAGAGAAAGGAGGAGAGAGAGAGAGAGAGTAGAGAGGAGAGGAGAGAAGAAGAGAGAGAGAGAGATGAGAGAGAGAGGAGAGAGAGGAGGAGATTTGCAGAAGAGAAGAGAGAGAGAGAGAGAGAGAGAGGAGAGGAGAGAGAGAGAGAGAGAGATGGAGAGAGAGAAGGAGGGAGAGAGAGAGAGAGAGAGAGAAAGAGAGAGGAGAGAGAGACGAGATAACAGAAGGAGAGAGAGACAGAGAGAGAGGAGAGAGA
>JABUQX010125307.1:0-40000 GCA_015478945.1 Trachelipus rathkii
AAAATTTTATTATGACGTCATACTGGAATAAAGAAGGAATGATATCTATATGGTGATATATATAATGGTATATTATATATATATTATATATATATATATATATATATTATAACGTAAAGTGAAAGAAATGAGTAGATCAGATGGTCAGGGTCAATTGGCATATTATACTTACAATTATTACTAGTAATTACATTACTTTGACACTTTAAAAATAGCCTATATCATATATAAAAATGTTAAATGATAAAGATTATTTAAATATTAATAAATTACCAAAAATAGTAATAAAATGTAATCGTATATTCAGTATTATATATAATCTAATATATTAAATTAATATATATATAATATATATTATATATATATATTATTTATATATATATATATATATATTAATTAATATTATATTATATATTATATTATATATATAATTATATAATAATATATCTATAATATTATATATTAATATATATATATAATATATTATATTAATATATATATATTATATATATTATATATTTTATATATTTATATTATTATATTAAATAAATAAATAATATAAATCATTATTTCTCAATACTTTTTATAATAATATTAATTGGGCATACAACAATAGTTCAATATACGAAGCAATTAAATAACAAGTATTCATAATTCTCATACTCTATGTATCAGTGTTATTGAATGTCTCCATAGAATAGATAGGTCTATCGAATTCGCTTGAAAAGCAAGGGAACATGCTAGTGATGAATAATGATATGTGGATTATGGTATGATAATGGTGGAGATATAATTTTTCTCGCAGTCAAGGAGGGTTACTTCTTCAGTAGTCTAAGTTCTAGTGAGAATTCCGTATCTCCTGGGCCATTCAACTTTCCAGGCCAAATTATTACACATGTCTAGTAAATTACTTGGTGTGTTTTAACAGCAAGCGAGTGAAGATACGTGAACTAGAGCCTGAGCCTCTATGATATCGCCGGAAATCTTCATCACTTAGGATCCTTTTAACTCCAGCACGCTAAGCGTACACTGAGAAATTTACACATCGGCACTGAGAGAAGTCTTCCTCATCAGCATGTAACAAGAAAATGAAATATTCACATTCCATCTATAATATATATATAAAAGAAACAGGAAGACGAATAAAAGAGAAACATGGCCTGAATATATATAATAAATCATATTATATATTATTAATCTATATTATATAAACCTGTAAATATGATATACAGATAGAGATACGTGATGACAGCCAGAGCCTTAATAGGTAATATTATCTCAATTATAAATTAGTTAAAAAGTTTCAGTGGTTAATATAACTAGTCATTATATACTATAAATTATTATCATACTACTGAACTCACATCTAGGACTAATGCGTGATCCACTATAGAGTTTTCAAGTTTTTAGGTACTATCAGGTTTCTTTGTTAAAAGTATAGACATTGTAAAGTGCTGATAAACAATTATATTATACGAACACTCATCTATGTCTAATAAGCTTTGAGACAGTGATCTGACTCTCATACTTTAACTTCCTCACACAAATAAATATTTTATATGTATAAGATTGTAATGAGAGAAATAGTAAATTATAATTCACAAGTATATGAAGAGGCCATAGATTGTGAAATAACTTGGTCTTAATATAATAAGGATTCAGATAGTAGAATCAGTAGAATAGTAAGAAAATATTAAATGAAGGACACATTGATGGAAAACTCTTTACAATTTTTTAAGTAGTTAATTTTAGTTAGTAGTACTTATACCATAATAAACTCATTAGTAAATCTAAATATACTTATGGTTACTTTATGATATTTATATTAATTCTAGTAGTATATTAAATCAAATTAATAACTAATTATAAGATTACATATTGACATCATTATCTTCTCATATATCGTATTATCTCAGACTTTCACACTATGCACTTCATACTCGGTTCTCTGCTCTCGATATAAAGTAATGTTGAATATAACTTCGTGGCGCCCTTTTCGCATCGAGTTGGTTACATTATATGATACTTAGATTACCATGTTAATTTTTCTCGTAATGTCTTATTCTTAAATATATATTGTATCTCAATGTTTCGAATATTATTATATAATTGTTTCAAGTATAATTTATTTATTTCGTGTCTCTTTCGTAATTGGGTCTCTAAATAAATTTTTATAAAATATAAATGAAGTATAAATAAACCATTAAATAATAAAAGAAATAAATAAATATATGACATTAAAAAAATAAAAAATATAATCGCAGCGCACTAGAGAGGTCTGAGGATTCAGATGTAGAATCAGTAGAATAGAAATTTAATGAGGAATAAGAAGGCTGAATGATATTACAAAATTTAGTAATTTGTCCACGTTAGACTGAGTCGCCCTTACCCATACTAGTAACTAACTTTATGGTACTTGAAATATTATAATTAGCTTTCTTTTTAGTATGTTTGCTCACACATCTCATAAAATAATAAATTCATGGAATGAGACAATTATATCGGCGATGTATCGATATTGGATAACTTTTGATAAAATGTGCATAGTTAGGTGCTTGTAAAGTAATATGGTTTATAGAATATGATTCGGTAAGTGCATATAATTTTTGTATTTTTTTTTTAATATCTTATTGTTGTTATTATGTTCTGTGATTAGTTTTTCATAGATTTGTAATAAATTATAATTATTATATATGGTAATTTAAATTTAGTTTCTTTCTTTGTTATTTAAGAAAATTTAATTTATTAATAATATAATTATAAAGAAAACAATAACATTAATAGTTATTAGTGATAAAAATCATAAACAATTAAAAAAAAAAAAAAAAAATCCAGAGTATTAAATACGTAATTCTGTTTTATTTATTAATCAAATTTATCATTTTATGTTTTTATATAAATTATATAATGGATAAAGGGTTTACAGAATATAGCAATGTACTACAATGTCAGATGCGACGATGCGTGGGTTTTATCAGTGAAATAAGATTTAACTGTTTTTAGAAAAATTAAAATAAAAATTTCTACAAATCTTAGAATATAATATTTTAATTGCCTTTAGTATGCAAACGGGTTAATGAAAACCTACTGTGTGTTGAAGGACAAACGTGTTTAAAGTTTTTTTTAAATTTATTAATGCTACTGAGGTCGATACTTCATGTAAATTCATCAACCCTTAAATATAATAATAAAATTCCTTTCTGACTAATTGAATATTTTTTGAAAGGTTTAGGTACCCGATAAGAGTGAAAGCGATAGTAAATAATCATAAAATTCAATGTACTAAATATATATACTAGACTCACATAACTTCGATTAGTATATAAATGTCAAAATAAACTTACCAATCGCAATCCCCAATGTTCAACCATTTAGAAATAAGAGGTTAAATAAAATATACATTTACATAATATAATTAATATATATATATATTCTACTTATATAAAGAGCATCAAATTTTTTTTTGCAATTACCCGGCAAAAGCAATAAAAACAACAATCAAACTATAATAATATAATTAACCTTCATCAATTTTTCAATATTTTTTACCCACCTTGAAATTTCATTTCAAAAAGCAGAGAAGAGAATTAATTAAAACAAATTGTAATTTTTCATGGAGAATTGAACCATTGATGATGAGCGATATATAGGTACTGATATTAATCTTAACGTGCAGTAGGAATAAAATGAAAAGGTTTTAATAAAATTTAATTGCCTACATTTGAACAAAATTAGTATAAGGCGAAAAATAGCAATATTAGTAAAGAATATAGTAAAGATATATAAGTTATATATATATATATATATATATATTATAATATATATATTAATTCTAATAATATTTTTACAATTTATATATTAATATTATTATAAAATATGAAGCTGGAAATTGGAACAGTTTTTCTATTATATATTACTAATATATTAAATATATAATAATTAATATATATATATAATAAATATATATAATATATATAAGTAAAGGAATTATTATATTTAATATATATATATATAATATTAATAATAAATGGATAGTATCAATAATAAATTTATTGATATAATACACTATTATATTAATAGATTTTTTCTATAATGAATGAAAGTCATTTAATGACGTTATCTAGTATGTAAGACTTCCTAAATCAGTATATGAGACTGACGATGCAGGGCGAGGGATGACATCACGATAAGAAAACAGGTCATTACATGATTGATAAGTCTACAGGGTAAATAATACCAAATTTATAATACGTCTTCGTCAGAAGCAAATTATATAACATTAGCGAGGTCTTCTTTATTGCTAAGATCATAATCTGGTTTTTGTTATGTATTGTACGTATAGTCATAAATCGCGCATTAGGAGAGACGTAGGAGAGAGAGAACGACTCAGTATACTGATCGATGTTTGAAAATTACTAGAGTCCCGCCTCAAGCCTGGCCGAACTGTTAAATATTATCATATTCGAGGGGTTCACTACTCTCATCAGTGAGGTATTCGTATCTATAATTACAACTAGCTCATAAGTAACAGCATACAGCAACTAGACAACATATTCTATACAAGCTCAAATCAAGTCAACAAGCAAACAGCAACAGCAACAGATACAGCAACTAAGTACAAATAAGCATAACAGCAAACTTAGCAGCTGTTTGAATCATATTTCTACTGTTGAGCCGGAATCTAGTAATAACGCCATTATTCGTCACGGTATAAAACGATACCTATATCAGGTTGTCGGTGGCTCGGTTATCGTTAACACATTGTCAGGTGAGTTAAATTACAAATAAACAGCTTACTACTTATTATGCGTCTTCATTAATTTAAAATCCTAGACTTAAGTTCACGAATTGCTTTAGAAGGAATTTATATAGTCAATTTTCTTGGCTCTATACTCTATATATATAACGTATGTCTAATACACTCAATATAGGATAGATTTTTAGATTTAAAAGTTTCATCTACTTGAGCCAATGATTCCTCCTTAAATTATGAACAGACCTTTGACTACTCTTTATATAAACGGATTCTCACAAGCCTGAATATATATTATAATTCTCAGAAATCCGATTGAATTGATACGATCGATTATGACCATTCGGCTCGATGTATGTTAGCTAGTGACATTATCTGTATGAAGTCACGACTTCTCCTCAGAAAATGCGATCTCTAAAATTTCGCTAGCCAACTGTACGAATGCCTAACAATATAGTCTAATTAAACGATAGGGGTCTTTAGCGATAGGAGGAAAGGTGAATGAATTAGTTCTATACTCTTGAGGAACTTACTCTCTTCGTTCGTCCCCGTATAATAGAATCCTGAATTGCATTATGCGCAATCGCACTCACTAATATCATAATAAGGATATTTTACTTATCTCAAGTATATTATCTCTTCGAAATAATTAAATCTGAGATAGATTGTACGGGCCAGAACTTTATCTCACGAGCACGTCGGTGAACTGTCTTTCTGTTCGTTAGAAATACTCAGTAATAAAATATTACTACTTCGATTTTGATGGAGTATATTTAGAACTCACGAGTATCTATATATTAAACCTAATAAAACATACATTCGGTCTCAGAAAAATATGAACATTTTGGGGTTTATATAATTTTGCTTTTTGATGAAAGAAATCACTTTAATTATGAAGATTTAAGTTAAGCTTCTCGTTCAAAGATTTTTGTTATTACGAGAAAATACTCGGCAGAGCGAATGAATACTTATACGGGTAGTGAGCTATACTACTCGCAATCGTTGATCTTTTTAGCGGCTGCTTTACAGAAAACATAATCAGTGACGTTAGCGGTGACCTAGTGTTTTATTATATAAGATCAGATAATAGAGCTTTATTTAAAAGAGTAGATAAATAAATTTTAATATTATATTTATATAAATTATATATATTATATATAATATATAATATATAATAAAAATATATATATATATAAATTATATATATATAATTGAAATAATAGATTATTTTGTGATAAACTTGTCTCTACAAAAACTTCATATATAGGCTGCAATCCTTTCAAAGTTAGCATACTTTTTGTATTAAATTAATTGTTTTAAAATGAAATAACTAATTCTTTAGATTTTTTATATATTAATTTTTTTTATAATTTAAATATATTTTACTTATTCACTATTATATATTTAATTTGGATGCTTTCAAAGATATCTATGGAATCTGTTTCCAAAATTTTAAGATTTCCATCTAATTGGGATAAAAAAATTTAAAAATCAAATTAAATAAAATTAGGTCTATTAACTTTTTCAATTAATAATTAAATTGCTTTATAACTTCTTATATTCCTTTATTCCAAATACACGAGTGTTTTTTTTCACCCGCTAAGAAGTATTATTTTCCTTAATTGTCTCTATTTCTACCATTATCTAGGACTAATGTGGTTTTAGAAAAATACAGAAGCAATAAGGTGAAGGAGTCTTTAAACGACTTCAGAATGTGGATAACTTATTATAGATCATCTGTCTATTTTTGATATTTCCTCCCTTGTTAAAAGTTAAAATTGGTGGTCTATCCTTCATAATTGAGTATCTTGCAATCATAACGAATAGGTAACTATCTATTCTAACAATATAATTTCAAGGTAATTAAACTCTCAAATCGGCTAGTTTATAAAGTATGCTGTCCAACAACAACCAACAAATCGCCTACAACTTCCAATTAATTCTCAGAGCCTTCTTTGGCCTTTTACTCCCCGTTACAAAATGTACTTAACTAGAATTCCCTCTTTCAATCCTTTTTTGTAATAAAATATTTCCACTTTCTCCAAATTAGTTGCCCTTCGAAAGATTTGCTCCTGATATTTAACCCAGCGAACTATATAAGATAAGGGCAGACTTTACAATACTTTTTTCCTGAAGAGTAACTATTAACCATTCACTTGTTTCCCCCTGTTTTTTTTTTAAAAATAGACTATTAAGTCAGATTTCCTCTATTAACACACCCCTGTTAAAAATGTTCCTGGATCTGGAAAAATTTTGGAATTTTGCACACCCGTGGGGAGACCACACACGACCGTTTAACCGCGACTTCTCCCGTCAGGCCCAGTAACTCTAAACCAACCTGTTCTTCCCCGCCGTCCAGCTCCTTACCAATTCCCACCACGTCGTGAAACAGGCCTACACTGGTCCAACTAAAAGTGTTTAATCAACCTATTTTTTAACTTTCTCTACTTATATACGATAAGTTCCCCTGATTAATGTTGGGTTTTTTCCCGTTATCTCCCTTTTTCTCCCATAGCTGGCACCACGACTCCGCCGTACCCCGTCAGGCCGGTCACTCTGTAACGTGCCACAAGGCACCTTCGTGCCCCAGCTTTCGATAGCCCAGCCCTTTCCGTAGCCCCCAGCTTTCGTAAACCAGCTTCCCCTAAAAACCTGCAATTAAAGTTTATTTATTAAATCAATATCACGCGATATTATAAATTTTCAGCTTTCAAAAATATAAACCTCCCTATTTTTTAAGCCTTTCTACTTCTACCGTATTTTTTTTTTCCACCGGGGTTTCAAATCTTTCTTTTTGCTTCGCTCCCTTCCCACTTTTTCTAGACAAACACAATATCAGCTTTGGTCCCTTTTCTTAAATTTCTTTTTCCCTTAACTTTACGTTTGCCTCCTGCGAGTAATCTAAAAAAACCTTCCTTTTTCCGAAACACTTTTAAGTCCTAACCTACCTCTTGCTTTAACCATACATAAATTCTGTAGTTCTTTTTTTATGGGTTATATTATCCCCATATTCACATTATATAGATCTCTTTAAAAAATAAATCTAATTCACTATGAGACCTAAATATATATATTAATTAATATTTATTATCTTATCTAGTAAATAAAATATAACACGAGTTTTTACATATATATTTATAGTATATATAAGCTAGACATATATATATATTACTCTCATAGATAAAGTATCTATGTAATATAATAAATCATATTATTTATATTGCTAAATGGGTAATAGCAAACAAGTCATTGGATAAATAATTATATATTAAAGTATTGTTACTACTATGAATATTATTATTTTTTACTCTATTCCGTTTCTTTTTTTTAACGATTATTTCCATATATTAATACATCAATTAAAATTCCCCCCTGGGGGGGTTTTTGGGTTTTTTTAATTCCGCGGGAGAATCCGTCGCCCTTTTTCCTTCTTCAAGAAACAAAGAAAACCTGCCCCGTGTTTTGCGCCTTTCGAAATCACATAATAAAAAATAATTCCACGGACAAAGGTTTCTGAATAAAAAAAGAATTTTTTTTAAGACAGGAAATGGGGTACCAAAAGAAATCCAAAGATCAAAACCACGTTTAAATAAAAAACCGAAAAACTAAAATAAACCTAAAATTTTTTAATTTCCTTAAAAAGATCTTTATTATTCATACGTGCGTATGCACGAAAGCGCGCATGTGAAGTTGTCTTTTGGTTAACATTTCCCCCCCTTTTAAATTTTCCCCGTCAAAACACATGTTAAAAAAAAAAAGTCCTTTTTAAATGTAACTGCATATAATCATCTAATATAAATAATACTTAACCTAGCTAATCCTATCTCAATTAAATTAATAAATTGGATAAAATTTTTTTGTTAAATCTTATATGAGGAAGGAGAAGTTATCCTAAATAAAATACAAATATCAATTATTTCCTGGTATAAGAATATATAACAAGAAGTCACAGATCATATTAGCATAATTGTATGACTATATCACTACTGTAATAATTCAAGAGAAAATTATATAAATCAGCATTTTCCTCAAACAACCTATCTAAGTATTTCAATTTATGGAAAAGGGGGTAAATTCCCAATGGAAAACTTCAACTTCATTGTTAATTTCGCACATGTTAATTGTTTTGGTTGTTATATATCTACCAATGTTGGGGTACATTTAGAAAGAAATTACTAGTTCGCATAAAGGTATCAGTCCCAAAGTTTATTCTATGTAATAATACTATTAATTTTTTATAATCAAAACGTTTCCTCTTTTCTTATTTTAATGGCGAATTATTATTGTCAACGGAGTGTTTGCTAATACATTAGGACACAATCGAAAATTCATTCTAGTGGATTGGTTGCCCATAATTTTCCCTTAAAAAATTTTTCACAAAAAACAATATAAAATTATAAAGAAATAATAAATACCATACCCATCCAATTTCGCGCACAAAAAACCCCGAGATTCAAAGCACTTGATAAAATTTCGCCAAACTCCGAAGACACAACTCAGATATACAAAGAATAATAAACAATATCAAAAGCATTAGGCTAGGATCCATCTATTCCGTTTCATCCTATTCATATTCAATTAATTTTAAAAACACGTTTGTACGATTTATTTTACAGGCCCTTCGAGGTCCCTGGGTTCCAATCGGACGTAGTTTCCAAAGCAGTTTTTTAAATATAAATAATTTTGTTTTTACGTCTGATTTGCTCAACTAGCATCTATTCAAATTTTTGGGGAACGCCTTTTTTTGGTTTCCCTGGATAGAGCCGAGCCACCCGCGAAAATTCCTCTTCTGGTCATCTCCTGGTAATCCAATCCAAAATTCCAAATCAAGCGGTTCGGCAATTTCCGTGCGCTAAATTTGACCAAGTCATTTTCCTGTTAGACATCTTGGGAAAGGGGAAGGGAAGTCGGGGGGTACAAAACCTTTTTCCATTTTCCTTCGAAGGAATAAGTTTGTGTGTTAAATTTTCCCACAGACATCCTCCCCCTATTTTTTTCAAATCCGAGGAAAACCGTCCGGCTTTTTTTCCTAAATCGCATCTCTTTTTGTATAATTGGCTTCTAAAACCAAATTTCATATCCAAAAGAAATTGAATTTAATTTTATTCTTTTTCCTTTGGTAATTAACCATGAAAATTTAAAAAATGACAAAATAGAAAATGAAGGAAAAGCAAAGAATAAAAACAAATTTGAAAAAATTCAAGGAAAATTCATAAAAAAGAAATAATAAATTTCTTCCCCTCTTTGGGGTCCCCGAAAAAAGTAGAGGATATCAACCACATCATCGAGTCTTGAAACTTCTTGACCGGATTTTTTTTAGCTCAAGCCGATATTCGCCCTATTTTTAATTTTGTTTTAAGCTCTTTCAAAATATGTTATTTCAAAAGTTTTGATTTATCTCCATTAAAAAATAATTTTTTGCTTTTTATAATGATTCTCTCCCACTTTAAGTTCCCGCAAAAGTAGAAAAAGATATTTTTCCTTTCCTTTAAAAACTCCTTTAATGACTTTTTTTCAAATAATCTACGGCCTTTTTTCCATTTTTTTTCGTCGCCATTCACCCGCCCCAAAAGGCATAACGATACCCCGCCTCCTTATGATAACTTTTCAGTACTCAATAATATTTTTTTTTTTGAGGATCGTGGGGGAAAATGGGGCAGTGGGGCCGGGGGTACCATTATGAGATAGAATATTTTTGTTGGCCTGCGCGCCTACGGAGGAAATTTAGGCAGTCCTTTTTCAACTACGAGTTGTATTAACGAATGATCCCCTTAATTCTTCCGAGCAATTGGGTTGAAAAACTTCACTTCCTTAGAATCCTTAGAGGTTTTTCCTAAGGGTATGAAATGGTTCCCCCTCAATAGGTATAAAAAATTGAAAAACTAAACACAACTTAAAATACTAAAAAGTATATATTTCATTCAAGAAAAATATTATTACTTATATTCATATATACAATAGATTCTTCTATTGACTATCCGTATATAATTATAGGATTAGCGATTTATCTACATCTTTATTAACCTTATTAAATTTTTGAAATGAACAGGATAAAATAGTGTATATTATGAGTATTATATATAATTTTATATATATATATTTAATTATCTATCTGTAATACTCATTTATAATATTTATAATATGTTTGAAGATGTAATAAAATATATATATAATAAACATATAAAAAAATACTGTAAATTCTTTTTCCTTTTTTTTCTTTTTTTATCCCACCATCTTTTTTTTCCCCCAAAGATTTGGGGAGTAAGGAGCGGCTTTTAACCAAGCATCGGAAAAGACACAAGCGGTAGGAGAGTATCCAAATGTTTGCTGACAAAACAGAAAGCCCCAGCCTTTTAACCGCCAAACTATCCTGGTAAACACCCGCAGGTCTTAAATTAGTGAAAACTCGTTCAACAAGACAGAAAATCCACCTTAAGAGCCTTTTTCTCTATGGGGACCTCCCAGGGAAATAGTGAAATCGGACGGACCTTCCACTCCAGTTAGGGCGGTAAAAATTCGGTCCAAAATTTAAAAAAGGGTTTTTCCAAATCCCCGCTTTGGGGCCCAAGGTTTGGGGCCCCCACACCATGCCCCCATTTCTATGAACAACAAAACCCCGCCGCCTTTTTATTTCCTTCTCCTCGATTTTAATGCACCATAAATTTTTACGAAACTGGCCTCTTTTGAAAGAACACATTTTCTCTTTATCCTTCACAGGCTACATTGTGTTTATTTACCACACCGACTTTACTTCGAACGGAGATAAGCTTGTAATTAATTTCAGGCTCAATCCCATCATTAGTTCCCTTTCTTTCGGTTTCCTCCAGCCCCAGTCGGTTCCCCCAAAACCTACCCAAATACTCCACTCTCACACTATAATATTCCACCAAATCCCCGCCCATTTAATACCCGACCGACTATCCCCATTCATACATCCCCCTTATTCCCACAAAATGACGCAACTTAAACCATCTCAATAACATGACCTACCTTATTTCCCCATTTATTTTCCCTTCTCATTTTGGTTTACCTTCCCTGTCCCCCACATATTTTAATATACACCCATCATAATTAACAACTCTTCTAATTCCGATTTTCATCTCCTCCCATTTTATTCCATTTAAAATCTCTCTATTTTTTTCAAAACACTCTAAGCTTGCCCCTATAAGAATTCGTGTTCCATACTTTGATAACAAACATTGAATTTTAGATCTTTTAATCTTTATTCCCAGATATACTACTTAATTAATAGTCTACTACCCTATATATAAATAAATAAAATCATATTAAAACACCTTGAGGTACTAAATAACCTTTCAATGGTAAAGATAAACTCCTATGACGCTAACTTCCAAGACTTAGTACTAATATATTCAAATTACCTCAGTTCATTTATTTACGTTCGCAATATAAATAAACCATTTCCCCTGCCATTTACCACTAAAACTTTCCCCTACTAACACCTTCCTTTGGATTAAATCATCCTACCCGTTTATTATTTCTTCCGTCCCAAAAAAATCCAACACAAATGATACCCCTAGCCTTAAATATTAATACCTCAGAAAAACAACTTGCCTCCTCCCAAGCCCTGCCCAAACTAATCTCACGCTACATAACCTTCCCATACACTGAGGACCCTGTTTCCCTACACTTTTACTACCTCCGAACAGAACCATATAAAACTGTTACTTCTTTTAATCTAAGTTTAACTTTCCAAACCCTCCCCTTTTTTACATACCCCTGGCCCCCAAAATCCCCTCTCCTACCAATCCCCCCCTCCTCAAACTCCCCCCTCCCCTCATTTTCAGATTTCGCCACAACAAAGGAACCAAATCATCCGCCAATATAATACGTGTATTTAAAGAGCTCGCCACCTCCCTCTCACTTTTCCAATATCTCATTCTCCATCACCATTCTTCCCCTCCCCTACCATTTACCACCATTATTTTTCTATCCTCCCATTACCCCACCCCTTGAAAAAAAATCTTTCTATAAACAAACGCTCATCCTTATACAATTTGAATAACCAAGGAGAAAAACACAACAACAACATACACCTCACTTATAAACCTGTTTCTTACCAAACTTCCCGTTTATTACTCCCCTTAAACCCATCCTAATCATACTCCAATTTTTAAACATTATACCTCCATTTTTATATAACTTAATAATAAAGTATATATATATTATAATAAATTATAATATTATATAATATAATTATTATAATATAATATATATTATATATTATAATTATTTATTTTAATTTATTTTATTATTTATTAAATTTATAAGACCATAGGCCTTTAATAATTACTAAGGATGTTTTAACTTTTAATACAAATATTAATCTTTTTCAGACATTTTTCTAAGTAAATAATTTAAAAACTATAACTAACTTAGTACAGACGACAATTAACAAACTATTTATTTTCCAAACCTTTGTTCATAAATATGCCAATAGTGACACCAGCAGATTCTTTTTTCTTAGAAATACTACAGCTTTTCCGCCTCTCTATGGTCCGGGAAGCCCCGTCGTTCAGGTGGGTGAGGGATTTAATTGAAGCAAGCAGCACACTAGGCAAACCTGATAAAGAATAAGGATGAAAAAAAGAAAATTAGAAAACTGAGTAATGAAATTTTAAGAAAATTGGTTTATTTTTGGAAATTTCTTGGTTAAGTCTGGTTATAAATGACACTTGATGTTTGTTTTTTTTGCAAAAAGTAGGTACGTGTCCCATACCTATATCCTCAATTATAAACGGCCTGTGAATTTTGTTGGTGAAAAATTCGGGTCCCCCAATTCTTACGCTTCGCCTGTGTTGGTTTTTGTTAGGAAGATTACTTCTCCCAATTGTATCCTAATGACAAAGGTTAACTGACAAATTTATTTAATTATTTTTATAAGTTGAGTAATATTTCAGAGAATAATAAGCTTTATACTCTGATTAAAAATATATAATTATAAATAATATATATTACATATATAGTATTATAAATAATATATTATATAAATTATATATATATATAAATATTATAATTAATTACATAATTGATTTATCCTCATGAGTGTCAGGATATTATATCACCCTCATTATACAGGCACACTAAACGTAAAAAGCGACGTTCCGCTTGTTTTTACGTCCCCTTTGGCGATGTGCGACAGTCGTATTGTAAAAAAACCAATAAATTTTTACGGTTCCCCCCCTGGGGAAATTGTGGGAAAATTGTCCCCAAGCTTCTTTCAGCGACGTAAACATGCGGCATCACTTGCGGACCGGGAGCTTCTAATGTAAACGTGGTAGTATTTATACGGTACTCCTAACGCAAATTCCTGATCGATAAACAGTTGTACTAACGGTGGACGTTGGCCCCATCGACGTAAGTTTTTAACGAAATTTATTTTTTTGAGTGGTAACTTTTTTTGTAAAATATTAAATATTATAATAATTATATGTTAAATAATTATATAATTATATATACTGTACCCTAATTATGTAACACTAATTATTATATATATGTATAATTATGGCTTATAATTATAAAGGGTGTAGTAACTTAATATCTAAGTACTAATAATATATTATGAAGTAAGCCATTAGTACCAGGTTATAATTTACTCAATAATAGGTTTATTTAGTAACCAGTAACCTACACATATTATCGGCTTGAGTAACTTATGATACTAGATCAAAAAGGTAGGACTCGAGTGTGTGACTAAATGCTAAACCACAAAGCCTACTAAATGGCCTTGTAATTAATACCATGATTTTAGGGCGAAACCAACCGGAGGGAAATGCTAAATAACGCACACACGGGGGAGGTGGGGGTGAGGAAGAGGTGAAAAAAAGTATTAAGGTAATTAATCTGGATACTCCCATAATACTTTACAAGGCAGATAAAGGGAAAGTAGGAAATGTAGTAGGAGGACAAGGGATGAACGTGGAAAGGAAATGAGGTGAATAGGGTGACAAAGAATATTTTGAGAAGGAATTATCCGAAAAAAATAAATATTTTCATTTATAAACTTTTGAAATTTTATTACTTTCTTTTAACAGTGGTTAAATAAATAAAAAAGTATCAAAATTTTATACAAAAAAAATCAAATTAATAAAATATGAACAAATGTATATAAATTTATGTATAAATAAATTATGCAAATCTCCTTTTGAAAAAGTTTTATTATTATTATTTTGGGTTTATAACTCGAAGTTAGGGAATTTTAGAAAATAATATAAAATACATTATAATGAAATTTTTTCCATTATTTTATGGATATAGTACAGCCCCCCTCCCCCCGAAAAAATTCTACGTCCTTTCCTATTTAATAGATTTATTTTTTTTTTTATAACATAATAATAATTTAATTAAACACAATAAAAAAATCCAAATGAAAAAATACCAACACGTTCAAAGCAAAATGTACAAAGAAAATTACCGCTGTTTAGGATCTTCCAATAAACCTGATTTATTCTTTTTTAGTAGGTATGAAACAGGCTACCTGACGCTCGTCTCAAATTAAAATTTTCCTCTTCGGCCTTTTTTTATTATCTTTTTTTCTGGGGGTTGAAAGATTAGTAGTCAAGACCTACATTGATACTCTTTGAGTTACGTGGCCAAAATTTCAACTCCGAAATCTAGACGACCCAAATTCGTATTAAACCCTAGTAGCCCCCCCCCCTCCATAAATTCCCCCAGATTTTTTGGGATAGCCGTTTTGGTCTGACAAATGGTCCAAAAGATGAAACGTCCGAGCACACAAATTTTAAAAAATAATACTAGGTTCAAAGAGAAAAGTTCGATGAGCCGTCCCCCTTTTAAACCGTAAGCCTTTTATGTATCTGTTTAAATTGACGAATATACAAAAAATAAAAACTCCAAAATTTTAGTTATTCTTTTTTTTTTAAAAGTACGTCTTTTCAAATCAGGAGCCAAGTTGGCCCAAATGTATCTATGCCGACCCAGGAAAATCCTTCCATACTGTGGGATTTAATGAGGTCGCGTATCTTTTCTCATGGTGCTATGGGCCTCGTACAATTGTATCAAATACACGACGATACCCCCACGATCCATAACCCGCTCCTATACCTCTAGGTAATAGGATACTGTTCGTGTTTTATATGGCAGTAAAAAAAGTAAAAATACCAGAACTACGAAGGAGAATATTCTCTAAGTGTGCAAAAGACGTAAAGAGTGCCAAGAGGGTAAACAAGTTTAAATGATATATCGAATAATCCAAATGTTTATTACCTAGATGTTATATAGGATTTAAAGGATTTTTGAAGGTATGTGTGTTGCCGTTCGCTACATTAAAAGAAAGTTTAAAGAAAGCTAATGTGTGACATATAGGATTGTATTAACAAGTTATTTCCTTTTTAATTACAAGAACTTAAGAGGTGGAAGAATTAAGTTTGCGGAATGGCAGACCTCACGAAAATAGAGCTCCTACCGAATATAACTTATTAAGTTTATATTATTCCACTATCTTTTAATCTTCTTATCCTAGGACCCATTAATAACTCCATTTGCTTTCCAGATTACTCGCGCAATCCAAAAATACGATCTGGAAATGGTTAAATCTTTGCAGCAACCCTTCTTTAAATCTATAAATTAAAGCTTTATATCTAAGCCCCCATGTACGTAATTTTAATTCACTTTACGACTTAAAAAGAAAATAGGCCTTTTTTTAAGTCAGTTTAAACAATTTGAACATAAAGGTAAATGGTGGTTTTGGTGGTTTTTTATATGGTTGGTGTTATTTGGTTATAATCAATACTGTTGCCCCATAATGGAACTCTCAAAATAAATATTATAAAAGGTATGTAAGAAAATCTTTAAAATTAAATATAAATTTCATAATATTTGAGATATTAAAAAAAAACGAAATATTAAATAAACGGGGCACAATAAATGAAGGACAAAATATATTCTCCATAAATATAATTATATTATATTATTTTTTTTATTATTCGTAAAGCGTTTAACATTATTTTAATTCACCCTCAGTTCACCTCTATAATTTTTAATAAGTTTCCCAGAATTAGTCCATTTCATTTTTTTAAAATGTAACAACATAAATATATATATAAAATAATTTGCTATTGGTTAAGCATTGATCCCACTTAATTTATTTCCTAATGGTCGAGTCGTGCAATTTAAAAGAGCATAAATCAAGAAAAAGAAAAATATACTTATATTTTATTTTAAACACGTAAACTTATGTAAGTTATTATTAATTCCCTTAATATAAGATTCGGGTAAATAATATTATTAATAATTATTTTAGCTACCTTTTGGTACTTGGATAATAAAAATATAACTAGAAAAAAATGAAAATTTACTTACTATAAATAACTGGTTTTAAAGTTTTTTGGGTTTTTGAAAAATTTTTCTTAAATTTAATTATTTAAGAAAAATATTTTTAAGATTTTTTAAAGACCTAAAATTTTGGGGGGGATTTTTTTAAAAAATTGGCCACATAATAAACAAGAACCTTTACCGGTCATACCTTACGCTGTCTCCCCTCTTGGCCCTTTTTGGCATGAACGCCAGCCAAGGTTTTTTTTGAAGAAAACTTAAAAAAACCTTTTGAAAAATTAATATCCCCCTGTTTTAAATCTTTTTTTGGGTTTTCCCCTTGTTTTAAACACAGAAATTTTCCTGAAAAATAAATAATATATAAATAATATATATTATATATATAAATTATAATATATATAATATATTATAAATATTATAATATATATAATATATGTATAATATAATTAGTATATATATAATATATACTTTACAAAAATACTATAATTGGATATTTAATTAAAGTATTACCTGAATAATAAGATGGTTTATTTAAAAAGAAAAATAATTTTAAAAGGAGTCATTGGTTGATTTGTCTATTTGGGATAGAAGAAGGGAAAACGGAAATGAAATGAAGGCCAGAGTGGTAGTTAGGAAAAAGTTGGGTTGAAATAGGGCAAAAGGAAGGTTGCTGGTTGTACAATTAAAATCGTTTTTTTGGTGAAACTGGCTTAAAAGTGGAACTCGTCCCTTGAAGTGGCGGGGTAGGGTCCCTTTAACAATGAAGGGTTATGTTTTGTTCAAGCAATATATTGGGTTTATTATTGTTTAAGTAAGTTGAGACCTAAATGGGTCCTCGATAAGAAATAAGTATAAACCAGATTCTAAAGTTTTCAATGTGTTCAAAGAAAAAATGGAAACAATCACCCTTTAAGGGGCAAAATGGCCCTGAGGTGGGGTATTTTTTTAGAATGATTTTATATATCAAAAAATGGGAGGTAAATGAAATTTGTTCTTATATATTAAGAGGAAAGTTACATATTGTTGGTGGATTGGATGTAAGAGTAAAAGGGGGATTAATGAGAGAATTAATTGGAAAGTTAATGTTTGAGGATTGGTAACTTTGGGGTCCCTGGGTTTTGGAAAGAAATGGGAAAATGGAAATAGTCCCAAGGGGCTGTTGGTTAAGCCGGAATTGGTTAAAAACTTAAAAATAATTGTGGGCACCCGTGAAGTTGGGGAGTTTTGGTATTTGTCAGCCGATCCCGGGACCCTTTTTGGGAGAAACCGAAAGAGAAAAGTTGGGAATATGGATGTATCCCACCCGGGTTTAGCGACAAACGAGTATTGGTCTTGAGGGAGAGAAAAATGGGTGAAAGGTGTAGGCCAGAGGACCCCCCCGAAGGAATAAAGTTGCAATAATAGGAAGTGAATGGGCGGGGAGGTTTTTTGATGGGGGGCAAAATGGGTCTAAATAGATTAAATTATGTTGAGTCCCACCTGGGCCAAAAAGGTGAATGAACCCTTAAAACATTTTACGATTTTTTTAGACCATAGTGGGAGGGTCCAATCGCGGTTCCCATGGAAGCTTCCTAAGGTCGTGGGGACGTTTTACATCTTGTCTTGGGTGGGAAACCGAAAAGTAACCCAACTCTCTCATTCAAACTAAAATTAAAAATGGGACAGAGGGGGCCCGGTAGGCCTTTTTGGGGCTTTTTTAAATTTTTTTTTACGACTTTATAATGTGTCCCAATTTTCACCATCTCACTAGACCCCCTTTTTCCCTTTTTCCGATTGGTCATGACCAACGCAACCTTTTACCCCCCAGTCCTTGGGGCAAAAAAGGAGGAAAGAATTAAGAAATAAAGAAAAGGAATAATATTAAATAAATATATACTCAATATATAATATATATAATAATATACATTAATATATATATATATTATCTAATAAATTGATAAATAATAAAATTGTGAATTAAAAATAATATTATAAAATATAGTTTTTAGTTCTTTATTAATACTATAAATACTAAGTATATAATATACTACCTAACCTACTTATAAAGCAAAGTAACCCACAAGACCCTTTTTTAAAGTCCATTTCCCCAGATGTCTAAAAGTTTTTTTAAAAAAAAAATAATAATATTTAAAAAAATACCATAAAGAAAGAACTCGCTCATTTATTTTTAAAGGTGAAAACAATCTTTTAATTTTTCCTTTTTTTAAAAAAGAAATAGATTAACTGGTGCCCATTTGGAAAAAAATACAGTCCATAAAAGAAGCATTTATAATCACTTGCTAATCACAAAGATTTTTTGTTTTCTTATGCAGGTTTTCTGTTAAAAGAAATTTCATTTTTTTTCTTGAAACGTTTTTTTAGTTTTTTTTTGTAAAAAAACGTCTAACAAAAAGGTTTTTGTTATCCAATTTGGACCTGATTTAACTAGCATGGAAAAATAATCAAGAATAATTTTGTTTTCTTTTAAAGTTCGCACCTCCTCAAACTTTAACTTATATTAATATAAATATTCATTAAATTTATTAAATATATATAAATATAATATACATTGTATAAATGAAAAATTTAAGTATTAGTAATTACTGAGTGTGTAATTAATAATTACTGGAATTATATATAATATAAATAAATATTATATAATATATTAAAATAAATTGCAAAGTTATTATTTATTTTGAATAATTTTCAAAATAATTTATAATATAATCTATAACATTCATAATAGATATAAATTATGAGATAGATTTCCCAGTATAAGAATGGTCCAAAAAAAGAGTTGTTAGTCAAAATATATAGGATGTACAAAAGATTTTTAAAATAATTAATTTTACCTTTATTTCTTTTCCTCTGTTACCATATCTAAAAAAATATTTACACAAAACAATTATTTATTTGTAATAAAATTTGCGTAGCTTTTTAATTAAATGTTTTGGTTCGACTTTCATGAATTTTATTTCGTATATTTAAACATGGAATATTAATGATAAATCTGCAAAATAAATAATTACTTAAAAAATAAATTTAATACTGATATTTGTAGAAAACAAAACAATTTTTTTTTGTAAACTCAAAAGAATTTAAACAACCACAAAAAAACAAATTTTTTCACTCCAAACAAACATTACAAGCAAAAACGTCTTATTTGACAATATTAACAAATAATTTCATATGAAAAATTAGAGATCTACTTCGATTGTAAAAACAACAAAAGTAAGTCAAAATAAGTCGTTTTTTGTTGGTTGCTTAAAAGTAATGCTAATGGAAATTTGGTGTAGAATTGGGATAAATATAGATATATCACACGTATGACAGATGCCCAATCCCCCAAAAATATCCCAACTTTTTTTCAAGTTTTCCCAAGCCCCAGTGTTAACAAGAAACAATAAAACTAAAGAATTCTTTAAAAACCTTTCTTACAATTGGCTGAAAATTCCATTAAAAAATAGATTAAATTTCAAATTTCATATTTACATAATTTTATTTTTTTGTATTATACAAAAAAGTGGTATGTGTGCTACAACTATGGAAGGGGTTTTTAATTCAAACAAGTTTTATATAAGCTGTCCAAATGGTTTCATTAAAAAAAAAGCTGTTTAGAACGAAGTTTGCTGCTAGCTACTAATGGAGTGGAAACTTTTTTTTTGTAATCCAAAGTGGAAAATTTAAATAAATTATTGTATGTTCGATAGTTTTGGAGTAGATTAAATGCAAATCAGTAGTTTAATCAGTTAACTTATCAGGTTATCATATCAAGTCAAAACAAAACATATATGAGAAAAAAGGAACACAAAGCCTCACAGTGCTGTTTTTTTCGGATTTTTTCATCCCTTCATTTTAAATTAAATTTCAACAATCCTCCAACCAGTTTTTTCTGTTGTCCAATGGGAGCTTTCCTTCCCAAAAGATTCTTCAATACAAACCGACCCTTAAATCCATTCCCCTTGGGTGATTTGGGTCCCGTATGATGCCCCCTTTTTTTTGAATACGTAGTTCATGAAAGGGATATCGTATCCCCCATGAATAAAATCGAATTTTATGAACCATAATCGGTTGGAATGTTTAAACACTTTTTCCTCAAGGAGAAAAAAAATTGTTGTCAATGTTTTCCCTTCACATTACCAACAGATATAATGATACTTCGAAACATATTGATGAGTGACTTACAATTGATGATGATTTTTAAAATTAAAATATAATAATAATAAAGTAACTATAGTAATTATAATATATCAATATACATAGTTTAAATTTAAATTCATAGGGATGAGAATACAAGTTATAATTTTATAATATTCTATAAAAATATATATATAATATAATATATAATAATACTATTAAAAAATAACTCACTAATCATTCTTTTTTTTAATTTTCCTTCTTTTATCTTCCTAATTCTTTGATGCGATTTTACAATAATCTTTTCCCTTTTCAATCCGTCCTCACCTTTTGGCCACCGAAAAAAAAAAGATAGTTTTTATAAGAAAAATGATAAAATAAATGTCGAAAAAAGATATAAATGGGAATCCTGATCAATGGCAATATAGCTCATTATTAAATCTTTGTATTAGTTGAAAAAAAATTAAAAGGCTTCCAAGTGGTGGTTCGCGGAAACAAAAAATATTTAAAGGTGTATTTTTTGGTAAATCAAATAAGAACAGCTACCATATAAAACTCGCGGAAACCAACTAGCTAGGGAAAAATCGGTACAATCCTTATTTTGACCCATTTGCCCAAGAAAAAGGCGAGTGTTCCTCTCTTTTCTTTTTTGTCCAAAGACAAACTTCTTCAACTGGGAATTCAATCCCCAATTTCCTTTCTTTTGACCCTTAATATAACCGGCGGGTCCCCGGCCTTTTCCGCCACTTCACCTCTTTTATACCATTCCCCCATATATTTTACAAGCCGGAATATATATACATTCCTTTCTACCAGTGAACCAAACCCGAGTCTTCTGTATACTTAAGCTGTTCTCTTTTCCCCCCATTTTATTCCCTCTTGTCTAAAATTTCAATTGATTCATAAATGCCCTCCTCTTCCGGCGCCTCCAACAGTTAATAAACCCAAAATACGAATTGACACCCGCTTTTTCAGTTTGACGAGATGTTTAAAAATGGAAGGTTTCCTGAACTATATTTAAGATTTTTAGAATTTCAAATATGAGGGTCCTCCATATGAAAAAAAAGCGAGGAACAAGCTTCTGCCCCCAAAACCTTAGATTCCCCTATAATTAATTATATAAATCTATTTCACCCCAAATAACACACGATAAAGTTTACTACAATATATTTAACGACCGGTTTAACAATTAATATACTCTCCATACGTTTACAGTGGCCCCCTTTCAACACCCTGTAGAAAGCGGTGGAAGAATGCCAGGAATAAGGCCGTAGGTTTCCCGATCGCCTTTTCGTCGGGTTTTCCCAAGGTAAAAAACTGAATTAAGTGACTTAGCCCCGTTTTGAAAGTTTTGTGTAGGGACGGTTATGTCTATTTTTAAAAAAGTGTCTAAAATATCAAGTTAACTTCAAGAACTTAGCCCCCCCTTTTAACCATCCCCCTCAAAAGACAAACCTTAAAAAAGCCTAAAAGCAAACTTTTCCCTGCCAACCCTCCGTAAAACTTGTCCCATACTAATATAATACTCGGCGCCTATTCATAAAAATCCGAAAAAATTATAATTATTATTTTCCAAATATCCCCAGATTGGGGTATTTAAACCTGATAGTATTTGATAAATATGGAGAAAGACTTGTTTCCCAACCTACTCACCATCCCCCATACCAAAGGAAGTCCTTTTCTTTTTTAGTTAATAGCCCCCCCATATGCAGAAAACTAATAAACAACAATTCTACACATATTTAGCCACCCTTTTGTATATCCTCTGACTATTTAAATTACTTTCAAACTTTCATTTCTTTTTTTAACATTCACTTCTGTTTCTCACTCATTTTTTCCTTAGGCATTGCTCTCCCTATTCTTCAATCCCAATGATCAATACTTTTAAATTTCCCATTAAAAAAGTCTTCCCTCCAACACCATTAATATTTCCAATTTTAAAAATTCATTTTCACAATTCGACTCCACCCAAAACATTTACACTCATTAAATTAATATAACGTTATTATATATAATAAATCTAATAATATATTCCTGATGATTATTTTGATGAATTTAGTTCCATCTATTAGAAATATGAACGCATTATTCTAATAATTAATTAAAATTATAAAATATTAATATATATAGTAAAAATACAAATATATCATAGACAACATATATTATATTTAGATTAAAATTTTATTGGAGTTTATTTATATTAATCTATTCAATATATATAAATCTTTTCACATAAATTTTTATTAAAAAAGTAATTTTTTTAACTAAAATACAAAGAAAATAGGGTTGGTCCAAGTCCACCAAAAGCGTCCATTTTCTGGGCTTTACCGAAAAGGTAGAAACTACTAGATAACGATTGGAATGATATACTCAAACAATCTAATAACCGTTTAGTTTTTTTTCTTCATATATATATGCCGAGATTAATGACAAACTCTAGTAAACTTTGCTAAGTAAAAACTGGTAAAAATTTCAAACTTACAGTATTCTGGCAAATGTAATATAGTGTATCGCTTTGATGGGAAAGAAGGCCCCGTTTTTACTTATATGTTATTAAAATTGGGAGAAAGATCAAGCTTCCTTCGGCCCAGTAGAACTTATATCCAACCTCCAGCATATTTTTATATTAAAAGAGATATATCTTTTCCCCTCATATTTTTTTTTTTCCCCAGAATTTTCTACCTGGCGCCCGGTTTACTTTGAAACGCACAGCTCAAAACAACTTTCCGCGTCATATTTTTCTCTTCAAAGCAAACGAAAAAATTGGGTTTCCATATGAAATAAGAACAGCATACTTGAGTATTATGTTATTTATTACGATTTGCTATACTCTGAATAAACCTGCGCTTAAAAAATGGGATTAATGATAAAAAACATGTAAACATTATTCTAAAAAAGTTTTCATTTTTCCTCTTTAACTATGAAATATCGAGTGGCAACACATCTCTGGTTGTTTCCAAATGGAGCGGAAGATCTACCCTAAACGGGGCGGTTTACTATTTGGGAAAAATGGCGGGGAAAAGTCTTTTTGGGAATGGACAGGGGCCAATACCTGGTCCTTTCCGTCCAAGAGGTTGAAACATAATCGGGACCCGTTATTTTTCTTTTGGTTATTTCCCACCTTCCCCCTTTCCTGTTTGCAAATAATGCAGTTTGTGAAACTATTCAATATCCCCGAGATTTTATTTCATGCCAATAGTTTTCAGCTTTTTTTCCCGTTCCCAACTTCAATAACTTTGGCTATTAGCGGGGGAAAAAACTAATAATCTAAGTAAAAATTAATATCCTTTTAAAAGAAAATTTTTTATTTCTTCGAACCATAAGGAAAATTCTTTCAGCACGTGTACAAGTAGCCAACTAAATTTAAACCAAAAAGATCCAACCATTAATAACTTAAAAAAGAATCCACCAAATCATTTGGGAGCCAAATCACCAAGTAGAATTTAAATTTAATACCCACTCCCAAATCTTCCATTCGGCTCTCAATTAAAACGATTCTGTTTGTAAAAACAATGAAAGTTTTAATAAACTTTCCAAGATAATGAAAAAATTTAAGAATTTTGAATGTGTTATGAAAATTACCTACAATTAAAAAAAAACAAAAGCCAAAATACCCATACTTTTTTTAAGTCACTCACTAAAATAAAACTCATATAAATATAAAATAACATAATAAAAAATATAAATAAAATAATACAAATATAATAATAAACATAATATAAATATAACTAATAAATAATAAACCTAAATAAATTGAATAATAAAAAATAATAAATAATTAATTTGTATTCAAACTTGTAAACTAGAGAAAAAATAATCTTTTAAAATTAAAGAGCATTTACAAGTTTCCTTTAAAAGAATATAAATTAGTCAATTTACCCTGTGCATGAATAGTTAACTTATACCCTTAACTGAAAATGGTATAATTACGCTGCTGTAAATGTTTTTATGATTAACAATAAATGTTAATTACTTTTTGGAATAAATAGAAACCCCATTTTTGTTTTGATAAAAAATTCCCAGGCCCAATGGTTGTAACTCACCCTTCCCTTTAACCTTGCAAATGTGGGATGATTTCAATAAATAATACTATTAGAATAATAATAAATTAATATATACAATTATAACTAATTAATATTTTTAATTACTAATTATACAGATAAAAAGTATATATAGATAGGTAAATAGAAAAAATTTCTATAATTTAGACTACAGGAAACTCATTTATATATTCGTATATTAAACCTCGTATTGAAGTAAATGCAATTTATTTGCAATTATCAAACAAAATAGTTCTATAACGGAAAGTGAATACTTCCATATAATGAAGAAAATATTAATAAAAATTAAGTGAGAGGAAGGAGGGGAAAGAGAAGAGAAATAAAAAGTATGAATAAAGCGCCACTAAATACTTCGATACCACTTGTATAACTCATTAAACTGCAACATTAACATAAAGAACGCGAGGGAAGGGACAAAAGACGAGAAGATTGCCTTGGTTAAGTAATTTTTTTTTGCTATATATTCCTCTTCTCTCCTCTTCTCTCCCTCTCCTTTAATAATTATATTAAATATATTTCAGTCCCATTAGCAATATTTAAAATTCTATGTTTTGCTTTTTATGTTTACTGAATAATCTCTTCTTGATAGATACCTCAAAAAAAAATTTTCTCAAAAATAGATTATGCCAATAACCTATGAATCATTATGTATATAGTGAAAAAAAAGATTAATATCAACATGCAATTATATATAGTATAATGCCTTAAATATATTATTAAATGATATCGAGAAATTGCTTTATCGTCACTATATATCCAATAATGAAGTACTAAATATATTACGAAATGAATAACTGGCTGTCGATCTTTATTTTGTAATTTAGATCTATCTTCCCACAATTTGCCCCCAAAGGAATATTTAACTGGAAGTGAAGTTACACCATTTTGGCCCTTTTGTTAATTTTTTTTTTCCATGATAAATGTTGCAAAAAATAAACTAATTTTTGGGAGGTTTCTAGTTTTTCATCAAGATAATAAACAAGTGGGGTTATATAAACATTATTTTTTTAAACATTACATTTACTTATGTTGTATCAAACCTAATACAGTAACAGTTTAATTTAAAAGATTTAAGCCAAATTAAGTTCTTCTTGTACAGCAGCGCCTGAAGCGAGAAAAGTTTGATTTAGTTTAATTTAAGTCCTCTCTCATAGAGTTTTACAATTAAAATTTTATTTTACTCACCCCCCCCAAATATAAAATTTTTTTTTGAAAATACTAATACGTTATCGGATGTAGTTAGGTTTTTCCTTATCTTTAACCCTAATTTGATTATATAACATTATAGTCTTAGGGTTATTTATTTTGTAAGGTGTATAATTTATGATTATTAGATTGGTGTTTTCTTATAGATCATATTTTAAAAAAATTTGATATATTATTAATGTGTTAAAATTATAATTATATGTTGCTTTATTAATTAGCATTTTATTTTATATATACTTTATTTTTATTTTAATATATATTAATTAACTTTTAAAAAAGGTTAAATGGGTTGATTTGAAGACCTCCCTCCCGGCTTCTCATTTTTAGGTTAAATTTTTATTTTGGTTAAAAAAATAAAGTGATAAATGTTATTTCACTTTATTTATTTTTTTATTCCTTAATTTGAATTCGCTATTTTAATTTGGTCATATTCTCCTTTACTTTTATTAATAATATTGTTTATTAGTCTCCATGATGCTTTAAAATCGTTATTTATTTCGCAAAATTTAAGTTATAATAGACACCTTTTCAACATTTGGGACAGAGATTTAATTGGTAACACCTCTTAGATGTTGGTAGATTTTGAGCTTTCCCCAAGTAAAGTATTTTATGGTGGATATGTTTACTTATTTATTTTTAATATATAAATGTATTTATATAAATGTGTATTATTGAAATCTTATTTTTTGGCTTATAAGGTGGCATAAGGACTCTTTACGCAATAGTAGGCCCTAGTATAGTACGTAAATAAAAGAAATAAGTCCTTGGATAAAAATTGGGGGTTCCCCCCCTTTAAGAATTAATTAAAAATTTTCTTTTTTATAGGCGATTTATAAAAACTTCTAAGTATTAAATTATTTATATTTTTACTTGTCACCGCTTTAAGAATAACAATATGCTAAACATGTGTTTTATCGATTATTGGAAAATTCAGAAATAACAGCCCGGCCCCCCTTATTATAACCTAATCGCTAAATGGGACAGATTCCTACGACCTCGTATTGGTGAGTTATAATTTTATTTATAAGTTTATTTCAAATCATACCCCCTTGGATGTTCTAGATATAATTCAACGGCGGGATAAAACAAGAAGGGAACAATAGAGGATAAATAAAAACGATCCTCATACGTATATGGTTGGGTGTCTGAGTCCTTCATCAATAGCCCGGTCATGAACCCTACGGAGGCACTGATTATGAATTGAGATGAAAAAAAACCCCAACTTCTCTTCGGAAGACGGTAAATAAAATAAAAAATCTTATATAAGACACCCATATAGATTAACTTTCATAGTATAAACAAAATCAACAATAAAAGAACTTCTATTTAAGTACCGCCATATTTTATCCCACCAAAAACCTCCCGGTTATGAAGTTAAAAGATTAATTTTTTATCCATACTCAATATTGGTGAATAAGATGAAATATATTAAACTAGCAGTACTTAGCCCAGCAAACCAATCTAGTAAAGCATTGAGGAAAAGAACCTTAAAATAATCGTATACATTAGATTTTGTTAAAATATTACAATGTTAATATTATAGAACAGCCTAATGTTATTTTGTAAGTTTAAAGACTCAAAAACATCTAGTTTTAGATGTGCAAGTGTCTAGGTATTTTTTTTTTAGCGTAGAGCGATAATTTCTTTCCTGGTCTGACTGATTAATAAAGACAGTTCCCGAATGTTTTGATGCCTCTCGTTGTTCAACTGTGCCCCGAAAAAATCTATCATTGGAACCGGACATATTGTTCGTGTGAATTTGATTGAGGTCTCTCCCTCTCTCATTAAAGCCTGAGAAAGTTTAGCTTTTTTTCCTCTGGAAGCCGAGTCTTAATCTTACTTTCTTTTTTTCTTACTTCCAGTATCATTCATTATAATGAACAAATTATTTTTTTACACTAGTATAGTGTTTATAATTATTGGCTATCGCCATTTTCCCAGTGATTGGAGCCAAAGCAGGAGTCGAAGCTAGGCCTTTTCATAAATTAATAGTTAATATAGTATAATTATTTTCATATGTTAAATTTGAGAATCTTTGAGCTTAAATATGTAAAGACCTTAAGAATAAAGAAATTTCTATAAATAATATTACATCTCATTAACATGGAAATTAAACTTTAGCTGAATTAGTTAAAGAATTAAATATAATAATAATAATAAAAATATTTTATTTTATTTTTTTTTTTTTAACAACATTTAATCATTTTTCAGCTATCTCTGAGCATTTAATCTCTGTTCAATTATAATCTTTCTTCGTTTTTTATATAATATAAAAAATTAGAAAATTTTAATAAAGGTTTTATAGATATAACAAAATAAAATAACTTTTAAGATATTGGTAATAAGGGAGTTTATTTTTCTTTAGATTTTTTATTATTAAAAAGCTCTTCGCTATTTTTAGTAAATACGTTATTTTACTGTAACTATATAATTTGATTATAATCATTAATTAATATAATATAATGTTATGAAATTGTTTCATTTATTTTTTGGCTAAATAATTTTAAGATTGTTATCACTACCGTAGTTCTATATATTATATTAATCTTTGTGTTCACTTTACAGAATTTTTTATTAATTTTTAGAAAATGTATAGAAGAGCTCCAAACATAATAAAATTCACATTATGCGTTATTAAAATGTATGATAATAACTTCTGACATAGCCCTTTATTTATGCAACAATCTATTAATTATATGTTCAGATGAAAGGGAACATAACAGGACCGCTCTTGTGGTGAGAGGAGCATCAGAGAGTATTATACACTAATATTTGTATTATAATAGGGGTTCTTCGGAGGAAAGCGGCTTTTAGGAAAAAAGGTATTTTGAATATGGAAATTTTTAAAAAAGGTAAAATATAGTAATAAATAAATTGCAAAATGAAATTAAGTGTGGATAGACCCTGGTGTATGAATTAAACTGTAGGTTCCTATGAGATTTTTGATTTAAAATAGATTAATATATTTTAATTTATTTAATTTAAGCAAGGTGATACAACGCGGGTGGGGGTGGGGTGTTTTATTATTTATTGTCTCACATGGCTTTATTATTAACTTAAAAATGATTAAGATCTCCTTGTATGGTATGGTGGAGAGTAAAGTTTTATTGTTGTAAAAAACAATGTATTCCCATATTCAATATACATTAGGTTATAAAATGGTTTGGAGAAAATGAAAAATATGGAAAATTTCGGATGAAAATTGCCCGATTGTTTATATTTATGTTAAAGTGAGAAATTAGTTTCCGGTATGGCATATTAGATAAAAAAAGTTTGTGTCCTTGGATAAGTTTTAATATATAAAAGAATAAACACTATTTAGGGGGAATAAAAGTAAAAAAGGGGATGCACAACTTAAAGTATAACCACTTTATAGATAAAAATAAATAGAAATAACCACTATTTAAAACATATAATAATTCTTATTTATCCTTCAGACACAAGAAGAAGACCAACCGAGTTCCACAAAGAAGAGACTCCCTAAATACGGCCATAAGTTCCTTTATTAATATTATTTGGCAGAGTATTTACTCTAAGGACCACGAACGAGCTCAACGAAATTCGGGAACCGTTAACGACCTCCCTGAATATACTGTCCCATAATTTTTTATTAGACGACCGGCTTTAAGAATAATAGGTGAGGTAACTCCATCTAAATAATCATACGGTAAAAATGAAAAAAAGTTAAATTGAAAATAATTAAGGAATATTTTACAGGAGTGTTGGGGCGTGTTTTAATATTATAATTGAGAGTTTATTTAAGTAGTTTGGTCATTTTGAGGTTAACATGTTTACGTGAAATAGGAAATAATATAATAGAAATTCTAAGGTGGCATAGAGGCCTCATTGGGGGTTCCCACCCTTCCTAATGGACCCCAAAGTCTTTAAAAGTACCTTTTAATTAGTGCTTTTTAAAAACAAATAAAGAAACTCACAAATTATAACTATCTTGAGGAAACAATAAGTTTTTACTTCAAGGGGGGCGCTCTTAATTAATCTATTAGATTGGGTTGGTAGGCGGAGAGATTGAAAAGTGGGACTATGGTTTTATAAACAGATTTATAATCAACAATGTGAGATAGAAATAAATGAAAACAGTGTAAATTATTTAAGAAAAATGGGGTTTTTGGTTCATGTTTAAGAAAAAATAGCAATGGATGTATAGCCGGCCCCCCCTGGGTTAAATGAATGCTTATTTTTTAATAAGGGTGAATTTGTTCCGGGAAGGCGAACCTGTATTATATATGTTCGCAAAGAGAAGGCTGGCAACTTGGCGAACCGCAAGTGTGCATGGACGAAAAATTCAACTCCAGAAAATATAATTAACAACTCAAATTATATATATATACTAATGACACAAGTCTCAAAATATAAAAAAAAAGCAGAAAATTGCCGTTCTCTCTTTTTTTTTGTTCAACAAGTTTACGTGTGTTCATTTGGATTGTTTTTTTTGAAATATATTTGCCCAACTTTGGCAATTATGGGAATACATAATAATTATTTTGGTAATTCACCACGGAACCTTCTTACACTTAACCAGGTAAAACCAATTTGAATAGAATTTTGTGGGTGGAAACCATTTATTTTCTTTAACAGCCGGATTGATTTGAGTCATGTAGTATTACTTCAGACTAATCTTTCTGATGTTTTCCGGCTGGGCGGACAAAAGCCCAGGGTTAAACTTTAACCCTTTTGGGTTTCCCTTTTGGACTTTTGAAGGGAAGAAGATAGAGGGGTTAATCTATAAAGAAATAAAAGAGAAATAGCAAGTCCGGAGAACTAATTGATATTTATCCAATATTCAACGATTAAATTCAGGATAATATATGGATTATAAATATAGTATTTATAACTATATATATTAAACTAGTATCTTATTATGGTATTACTAGTTACTATATGGAATCTTTATTATAACTCTAATAAAAATATATTCTATTATAGGCTCTCTTATATAAAATGTTGGGAAGAAACCATCTCTCTCTTCTGCGAGTATGATTTACTTTTTTTATGGTCCCCGCGATAAAGTAGGAAGTCAACGGGAATTATGTTTCCAAATCGGGGATATTCAATGGAAAAGACCAAATCCCTTAATCCTTAAACTATCCCAAAACACGCATTTATTCCATCCACCCGGGACTCCAAACTCACAAAAAGGACTAATGCCTCTTCGAAAAAAGTCGTGTTTGGGTATTTGAGCCCAATCATATTATGCCAGAAAGGGAGAAGGGTGCTCATACATGCACTGGAAACCAAAACCCTCAATAGTAAATTAAAAAAATGATGGTGGAAGAAGATTGTTTTTTGAAAATTTTAATTTAAAGGAAATGAAAGGATGAGAAAAAGATAATTCGAAACAGCACCTGCTGAGGGTGGGGGTAGGTTTTCTTTTTGGCGTTTCTTTCCTTCACACCATGGTTGTAAAATGTTCATCTCTTCTTTGGGGTTACTGGTTTAATAATACCCTGTAATGTTTTTAAAACTGTATCTTATTCTTTTGTTCTATTTTTCTATGGTTTGTGCCCATTAAGGTTCTTTATTTTATTAGTTTGTGAATATATATGTAAAGTTGAATTAAATGTATTTTATATTAATCTATAATAAAGGAGATTGTTGAAATACTCTGCAATTACCACGAGAAGGAGCCCCCAGTTTTCCGCCCCTGTAAAGGAATACCTGCAAAACCTATGTAAACAGTCCGGAAATCTATTTTGTTGGTTCCTTTTAATCATTTATGGAACATTTACGTTCGCAAAGGGAGAAAACACCCTTGCTATAGGTTGGTAAAGAAAAAAAGTCAAAAAATTAGGTTATAGTAGACTAATTATAAATGTAAAAATTAAATTGTAATTTTACAAAATCTTTAAACACTTATATATTACCCTTTTCACAAAAATAAAAGTCTGTTTTTAAAAATAGTTAATAATTTAGTTGTTCTTTTTTTCCTTTCTTGGTAAATTAACAAACCTCGGGCCTTTGGAAAAAAACTTGTAGAACCACAGATTGACCATTTGAGGGACTGTGTTTGCCCCCCCACATCAATTAATGTCCCAATTTAGTAGAACTTTGTCTTCTCCACTGCACACCATCCAGACGCTAATTCATTTTAGCATACTTGTACTTAACATTTTTTTATTTTTATATATTGGTCTTCCTTCTTTGGAAAATAGTTTTTCCCAATATTTTCTTTTAGCCTTTTTTGACAAAATACCTCTGTTCTCTACAAAAGATTGAGAGTTTTTTGACTTTCACCTAATTGTACGAAATAAAAATAATTAATTAAGTTATATTAACATTAATATTAAATGTATTTTTTTAAGGATCTGTTAATTTGGTAACAAAAACTTTGTTCACTTTGGTTTCCTCCTTAATAGTTTTATTATTTATTTATTTTTTATCTAAATGATATGATTTATCCTGTGAAATTTTGTTTTAATATTGCACAGTTTATAATCATATGAAGAAGAAATTGTAGATAAAACGATTTTATAAATATCAATTATTTTGTTTAATTATAAATAATATCCAATATTAATTTAACTAAGCGACCGGGGTAATACTCAGGAGTGAAAATAATGTTATTTTGTGAAAAGTAAAAATTACCAAAAGCGTTTTATTGGAGTGCGGCGTTGCTTTTAGAAAAAGAACCAACGAAAAACCTATTTTTATTAAATCTTTAGGGGACTTGACTACTGTAATTTATGCAAAAGGGAATTAGATAATACAAATTCCCTAATTTCCTGAGAGGAAAATTAAAATTATATAATAAACATATATTAATTAATAAGTGTATAACCGGTATACTCTATAATAATTATATATTACCATATATTATAGTTTTTCAATAAATAATAGTAATATAATGTTATAAAATTCTTAACGTTTTCGATAAGTTATTAACTCACTTTATCGTATATTTACGTCATTATTTACCTCACTAAATAACTATATACAATATATTATAACTTACCTACTACTAATTAATATTATTAATTATATATATTTAATACATTAAGTTAATATATTAATAAACTTGTACATTATACATTTAAAGTATAAGTTATAAAAGATATTTAATTCAAATTTTATAAATAAACCAGTCAATTAACTAATTAACATAATCTATTACTAAAAACACATAGTAATTTTTAATCTTTGTGGAGAAATAAAATATCATAAATATATTTTTCTTTCTTTTTTGAGAAGTTGACCCAACACGGCTAAATGCATTCCAAATCTTAAGTATACAAACTAATGGGTAAGACGTTTACATTATTCCGAAAACTATACGTTAACTCGGAAAATAATAGATTATTCCATAAATTACAATTCCGAAGGTGAAATTTCTTCTTAGCCCGAAAGTGGGAATCCATCAAGCTCTATTCTCTTATATGACAACCGTCGTATCAATGGCCCCATAAAAACCCAGTAATCTTTTCTTTTTATATAGTAAAAGAAAAATTAAATTGCTTTATCAACCTAATATAAAAAAGCAAACAAATTGTACTAACTGTGGATACCATAGCTTTACCTTCTTTATGTAATTATTTAAATTTAAAAGGTTTGATATAATTATTATTATTTTTTAATAATAATTATGTTCATATGTGAAACACTTTAAAGACATATGTGAAAATATTGATTAAAACCTTGTTTCACTTTGTGCAGATTCGTGAGCAAATATATAGCTTGGTATCATCATATTAATTCTATATCTTATCATCCTTATTAGTTTAATGTATTTAGTAACATATATATATATGAATTTAATTATATATAATAATATTAATACCAAATATATATTATTAATATTTATAATATTAAATCTATATAAATATTTAATATAATATTATATTAAATAAATATATTTAATTAATTAATATATATTATATAATTATATTATATATAAATTATTATAAATTCACGGCACTTTTTATTTCTTTTAAATATATCTTCTTTAATGTTTGATATTGGTTCCCTTCCCTAGCAACCAGACGGTTATAAGGGGAGTGCCCTGTTGGTTACATGCCTACCCGAAAGATAAAGATTAAGAAAGAAATGAACTTCAAAAAAGTCCGAAAAGGAAGCCAAAGCCCCACCTTACCGCTCCACCTCCTGTCCAATTAAATTAAAGTGAGAAAACCTCGTCCCCCCACAGAAAATTTACCCAGGATAAAAATCCCACCCCTTATATTAAGAATTAGATAACTTTTCACAATATATTAGGGAATTTCCGCCTGGGAGTAAATGGGGACCCTCTCCCACTAATGGGTAATAAATTTCCGTCAATGTAAGGTTTTTTCCAAATCCCCCTTGGGTGCACCCCAGGTGGGCCCCCCCCAACAAAACACTATGCACCATTCAACCCCGCCCAATATTCCCATACTCTTTTTAATGCCACCTTTTTTCCTTCAGCCCTTTCCTATTGCCCCAAACTTATTATAATATTTTCAACCATTTTTCTCCTCCTATCCCCAAAAGTACAATTCCCTCAGTTTTTACCGATATTCCATCACTTTCCCCCTCTCTTCCGGTCGTTTCCACCGCCCGGTCCCGGAGTTCCCCACTCGAAACTCCGCCCATTTAAACTTAATGCGCCTTAATTCCAACCGACACTATTCATAATTCATTTCTTTTCTTGGTAAGTAGTAAAAAATCTCAAACATTAACTTTTCCCAATTTTTATTCTTTCATCATTTACACCCCTTTTGTTGAGGTCGAGACACTTGGGAGGAGGATATCTCAATTTCCCCTCATTTTATTTTGATTATGGAGATGGGCACTTCTCAAGACCTAGCAATACCCCCCCCTCTAAGATTGTTATCCCATCCTTTAGAAACACCCATTGAGATACTTATAGATTTGATTATATCTTACATGACCTTATTCACCCAGATTACCCCAATAAGATCCCCCTTACCCACTACTAAACCATACACCTTGTAAAACCCTATAACTCCAAAAATAGTAAGACCCCTTCTCCAGCGCCAGACACTCCAAAAGACTTAGTCAGCCCCCCCTTCTTAACATTCAACCAAAGAAAATTTTAATTTCGCGGGTCCAAGGGACCGGAGGGCCCAACCCTTTCGCCCTCTGGCCCTTTACTTCGAGACCAATTAACTTCTGTTTCCCTTACCTCACGATCGTGGCACTCAAATTCCCGTTTTTCCCCCACGGTTCATCCAACACATACGCCTAAATATTTAAAACTGGGATAATAGTAATACTATAAAATAAGTCCCTAAAAAATATTACTATATATTAAACTAATAAGGAATATTTATTAAGCTAAAAACCTTTAATATATAAATTAAATATATATTATATTTACCATTATATATATACTCACACTCACACTCACACTTACATAATAACTCACTACTCGAAGTTAAATTAGTTAATAATGCTAATTAATAATACTACTGCTAGAGAGGTATTTCACTATATATTATTTTTCAAAGCACAGCTCACGCTTTTCGGCCCTACAGAACCCAAAATAAGAAAACAGAAGAATGATTCAAAAGTGTTTTTGTTCCAAACTGGGTTGTCTTTGCGTCCCCCAAATGCAAGCAGAGGAGAAGAAGACTTGGAAGGGCGTTAGCTATGGGAACGGTAAAAAGATTTTGTAATAATGTATCGCGGGCATTTTATTCTTAAAAATCCAAATTGTATAGGGTCCCCTTCTAAATATCTCTCAAACATTTATTATTCTCTCTGGTCTAATAACCATTAATTTAAATATTAGAAATTATTCCCACCCAAACCAAAACTACCAAAGTATCAGTTATTTTTTAAAATATTATTAAATTATTACCCCAATATAATTTTAAGCTATTAATATATATAAACAATCTTTATTCCTTATTGAATTAAACATTCATAAATTTAACGTTGGAAAAATGTAATGGGCAAAAATTAATGCGGATAGCTTCCCCCCCTTTCCTAAAACGGATTGGGAATAAAACCACTATGCCCCATCATGGACAACACTAAGCATTAATGCTTACAAATAGCAAATTTTTAATGTTGACTTTAAAAGGAAAGGCCCTTTTACTCTTTTTGACTTTATTTTAATTGAACCCGCCAAAACGGCAATTAACTGTAATTATATTATCAATTAAACTATTCGCACAAAAATTATGAGGATTTTTCATCCGTCTTTATTTACAATATTCCCGGTTCCACAAAATTTATACTAAAATTTAAGATCTTCCTCCTCCTCTTTTCCTTTTTTTTTATCATATGTTAACAATTCAGAGACCCACCCATAAGAACCACATTAACCGAACCAATAATTCTACTTTAATTTTTTTCAAATGCTAAATCTAAACTAATTAAGTACCCTTTTTTTTATAGTTATAATAAACTATGATGAAGGCTTTTTAAGTAAAAAATATATATAGTTAAAATGGTTTCTTAAAGGATTTTGTTCTAACTTACAGTTTATTTCTTTGAGAAACATAATTATAGTTAAAACCGAAGAAATTTTTTAATCTATTATCATATGAGATTCCCAAACCCCACCCTAGAATATTAAGTAATGTGAAAGAATTTAAATTAATGGGGTGGGTGTTTATATTGGGGAATTAACTGGCGCCTTTTTTTTTTCCATTTATAATATGCCTGTATCTATAACGAGTTAACTTGGTAATAAAAACCCTTTTAAAAGCATATCATAAATACTTTAAGGAATTTAACTTTTTAAAAATCTGCTTCTTAAACAATTAAAAACCAAATTATTAACTTCATTTATTTAAAATACTAACTTCACAACATTTGGAAGTTGAAATGAGTTTTCCCTGTTTTAATTTTTAAAACCTCTTATGTAACGAACCAGGAATAAGAATTTGAGGATCCGTCCCCCGGAAAAGTATACATTGGGTTTGGGGGAGCAAATAACTGCCTTGTAAAAAAGAAGCGACAAAAGGAATGAAAGGAATTTTTCGTCCCGGAAGTTAAACATTATTTGGGCAATAACTGGCCTGGATATTTTTTAATAAAAAAGGGAATCTTAAAAAAAAAATTTAGAAACAAACTTTTTGTTTTATTTTTGTAAGTAAATGCAAAAACAACACAAATTTTATTTTTTGGTTTATTCTGCAATGGAAAACTAAATGATGCTAGATTTCATTAATTTTTAAAAATTTTTTTTTTAAAATTTATGCTAATTTATATTTCTTTACTGCACGAGTAAACGCTATCCCAGCAATGGTCGATTTCCAAAATCTACTATTTCTGGGTTTTTAAATTTAAACCCAAAAATCTGGTCGTCCCTATAGATTATTTCCGAGTGAAACATTTGCTATTACTCCCGTAATAAAATGGTGTTGAAAGTCCCTTTATTACTACATAATCTAATTTTCCACCCCAGGGATTATTACAAACCGCAAAACTAGACTGAAAGAACGGACCCCCTTTTATAACTATTTAGTTTACATACATTAAAATTTATAGTTAATAATTAGGGAAAGGAAAAAAGTATTAAAATAAAAAACGTTTGTTACAAATACACATATATTACTATGACTTTAAAAAATTTCTTTATGGTTGTCATTTAATTGACTTTATTTATGATAACACTAGATTTATCTCTTGATATTTATAAAATTTTTTTTGGTTGGGGGAGGGGGAAGAGGGTAATTAAATAAATTGGAAAAATATATTCTATTTTATTTTAGTTTCATTTTCTTTTAATTTTTATTATTTACAATTTTCAAATCAGTACGGAAATGATTTTTCGACAGTTCCTTACTATTAACTTTCTGATGGATTCGCCGTTTATAAATTATACAATTTGGTTGCACTTATTTGTCTTAATAGAAGATGTAGTTATAAATAACTATAGGGTTTGAAAAATTTGAAACTTTTAAATAATTCTTAATTCTTTTTAGTTAAAAAAATTCGGCAAGCAAAGGAAACTCCTGGAACATCTTCTCCAGAACATGAATTCACAGAAATTAACATAGTGTACTAAAAAATTACTCTTATGCCGATGCCTCAACCCTTCATTCTTCCTCACTTTAATTAACCAAAGGTTGTTATCTTCTTATTTTATTTTGCTTATTTTTTTTGAATGCCTTAAGGGAGAGTAATATTTAAGTAACTTTACTTAAGTTCTTGTTTTCACACATAAAAAAAACATAAGTGGGCTAATAATTAGCACGTTCCCTATCTCCGAATGGTTTTGTTTAACGACCCAACAATTGTAACATATTCAGAATTAACAGGGCCCCAATTAGTAGAAGCTTTGTGGGGTTAGCATAGTAAAACTGCCTAACCTTGGATAATAATATAATATATAATTATTTTAATATATATTGAGGATTTTATATATATAATTTATATATAGTATAATAAAAATAATATATAATTAAATGTAATATGATTGTTATATATATATAGTATATAATTATATTAATATAGAGTATACTATATTAATTATTTATTAAAAGTATTAACTAAATGCATTAAAAGATATCGCAATAATATTTCCTTCACTAACAAAGTTTTACGTCAAAATAGATGGTCGTTAAACCTAAAACGTCCGAATGCCAACGTCCTCAACCGTTGGTAAACGTTTTTGCAGGGAAATGTCCCGCGGTAAGAGCTTAACGTAAATTACCCTTTACGGTTTCCATTTACTAAGGGACGTTTACCGCAGTGGGATCGTTCGCCAATGTTATTACGTCCCGCCCTGAGAAGCTTGGAAAACCCATTTCCAAATCCCCCAGGGGACGTAAAAAATTATATGTTTACTAAATAAAAACAGAATGGTTCGCCCAGAAATAAGGCATCGCCAAAAAGGGGGAACCCGTAAAAAAGCGACGTCACCGCCCCTTTTAACGGGTTTAGTGGGGGGTCTTTAAAAATAATGGGGTAAATAAAAATTTATAAAAGATAAAATTAAAAATACCGGTGTTCAATCTGAACGCCGCCTTGAAAATGAAGGATATATTAATAATTAATTACATTAGAATTATCTGTTGCAAGATTTAGAAATATTCTAGGGTAATAAACGCATCTTACACTTTCTATATATAATAATTTTATAAAAGGTTTTTTAAATATTGTTTCTTCTTTTTAATTTATTCTGACAGCTGGGATATTTTAATATATAATTTAAATTATAAATATTCCTAATCAATAAAATGTAAGTTAAAAGAATAAATATGTTGCCTGAAAAATAATTTAATGTATTATGCTTCACCTCCATGTCAAGAAATTTATTTGAGAAATTTAAGAAAATATTATTATTATTATTATTTTCTTTACCAAAAACTTTACATCAGCATTTATTTTAATATATAATTTTGTTGATATCTCTATCCTTTTGAATATATTTCTCCAACTGAAGAAACCTTATTACTTAAAACTATTTTAGAACAGATTAGAAGAATTGCTTTAGTAAACAATCCGAGCTCTTATTCGCAGAATTCCGACAATTTCGTAGCATGATTAATTAATTATTCATATTTAAAATTACCTCTAAGAATTATTACGAAAAGATAATAATAATAATAATAATAAAAATAATAATAATAATAATAAT